>SNQJ01S0074351.1:37387-50733 GCA_010110895.2 Picea sitchensis
TACAAGCAAATTTGAAGATTCCCGATTCTGTCACGACTGTGTTACAAGTTTGTTTCGTTATGTCTTTTGTTTCTTTTCATTTTGCTCTACATAATTGATGTGTATCACTATAATTTAGTACGACCACTACTATAGTGAAGGGATTTCATCTTTCTATAATTGTTTCTTGTCTTTCCTCTGCACCAGCTATCAGCGGGTGTAAGACCAATTTGCATTTACAGAATTTTATGTTTATTTACACTTTATCAATTATTTCTATGTAAATTTCTTTTTCTATGAATACGTGAGTTTTCTACTGATAGGAACTTTCGTTATCTACAGCTAAAATGTTTTTCTCTCATTTCACATCTTTTACTAAAAAACAATACAGTTACGGGAAAGGGCCTTCAGTTTGCATTCCTATTTTGTTTCTTCATGCGAAAATTTCTCTTCTTTCGATCGAATTGAAACAACGTTGAAATTTCCCTTTAAATTACTTTCATCCTGGTACTGTTCCTCATGACTGTTCCCACAACAACTTAACCTAATATTCAACTCGGGTTATCTAATCAAATACATATTGCTTTAAATATTTTTGACACGATCCTTAAAACTGTGAATACCCAGGAGGAATTAGAACTTTCATGGGCAGCCATTGAACAAGATATCGCCACCCAGGAACAGTTGGAAGCTAGACAGCAAGAACGTAGAAACCCTCATTAGTTTCCTACACCAAAGGATTAGTAAAATCTTTGTTTAAGTCTTTAACATACTTTCATATGCCTTGACACTGTACTTTCAAAGCCTTAAGTACAGACTCAGGAACAACATCTTTCTGGCGCCGTTGCCGGGGATCGAAGTTATGAAATCCTTTTCCTGGGAAAACGACAAATTATTTCGTTGATAGTGTTACTCTTTGATAGTGAACATAGAGTACACACGATTTTAAGGCTTTTAAATCTTTCACTTGGCGACTCCACTAAAACACAAACTGGCGTCTGGTAGAAGGCATACCAGACAGAACTCGGATGGCAAGCCGATTATGCCTGTTAATAATCCTGAAATTTTTTTAAAAGCGAGAGGCTCGTTTGAGGCAACCGCTTCAGTCAAAAAACCCGAGAACCCACTTTTAAAGACTAAATGCCCTTCAGAACCTCCTACTTCTTGCAGCCCTCTATCTGATATCCAAGATCCGGAAACAAACTACTCGGAATTTAGGAGTGAGCCACATCATAATTTTCCATCTATAAACAAGGAAAAAGGCCCTTTGGAAAGATCGTTGTCATTTGACATACCAACCTTTCTTCAACAGAACTTCCCAATTTCACCTGATTCAAAAGAGCATGTTACACCCTCTTTTCCCACTCCCAAGTCAATGGCACGCATCGGAGGAGGAGGTGGAGGATGACCAAATGTCCCTCCTCCCAGAGTATTTACAAAAGTAGCGGTAAGATACGCTCCCTTGGTTTTACCCGTTCCCCTCCATGATTTACCTAACAACTACATCAAAAATCTTCCTAAGTTTACTGGGGAGGGAGATCTAACCGCAGCCGAGAACATAAAATTTTTTGACCAGTTCGCAGATATCTGTGGTATCGAACACGAGGATGTCTATTCGAGACTACTTGTCCAGACTTTCGAAGGACATGTCTGAACTTGGTTTCAGAGTCTTCCTGCAACTTCTATTCGGACATATGACGCCTTGGAAGATGCTTTCCTCAAACAATGGGGAGAGCGAAAGGAGCACTTATATTACCTCACCGAGTTTGGGTCCTTAAAGAAAAAGAGCTCAGAAACTGTGATGGAATTTATTTTGAGATTTAACAAACTTTATAATAAAATTCCAGCCGCTGTTAAACCTTCCGAACCTTCAGCCAAAGTAACCTTTGCGGGAGCTTTCGAACCTGATTTTGCATTGCTTTTGCGAGAAAGAAGAGGAACCACATTGAATAGAATGCAAGACGATGTTGTCGAAATAGAATCTAATATGATGGCTTCGGGTAAGTTAAAGGCTAAAGTAGAAACTGGCAACCATGATAATAGATGCTATAGGGAACCAGCGGGTCCTTCCGGGTCAAATAGATACACTGACGACAGAGTGGATGATATGGCCCAAATAATTAAAGATCTGTCTAACAAAATCTCTAGGATGGAGTTGGATCAGGCTAAAGCTGATTCTTCTAACAAAAGGGATTTCAGAAGAAACCCAAATCCCCAAAATCAACAGAGGCAAATAAAGAATGAAGACCAAAAAATAAAAGCTCCACTAAAAAACGAAAAATTTATAGGAGCAAGTGACCTCCAAGATTTCAGAGATTCGGAAGATGAAGTTGCATGTTTCGGTGATGAGTGTTCGCAGCCATTTCTGACTAGGGAAGACTATGAGAAATCCTTAAATACTCCTCAGCCATCTAATGAAGAAGAAGAAGGTGATCATACTGATCTCTGCGTATCTCATCCAGAAACAGAAATGATAGCAGTTGATTTTCAACCCAGATATAATCTGAGATCTAAAAATAAGCCCTCCTCAACTGACCAACCTAAGAGAATCCTGCCAAGGGGTCAATCTCATGAACCTCCTTTGGAAGAGACATTGTTACCCAATAATAAAGTCAAGATAACAAAGACTCAAGAGTCTGAGGTGAAAAAAGCGAAAAACCAAACAAAGGAAACAGGACCGGTAGATAAAATTTCATCCCCGACTAAGGTCACGAGCGATAGGGCAATCCAGAAAAACAAGTCGAAAGAAAAAATCTCAGAAGCCTTAACCAAATAAATGGACAAGGCCAATACATCTTACAATTTTGAAAATGAATTAAATAAAATTAAGATACTGATTCCTTTGGTAGAATTAGCAAAAAACCCCACTTATCGGAAGCAAATTGCCAAAGCAATAGGCGTTTATGAGCCAGAAAGTCACTCCGACGTTATCAACCTAGAAGATGACAGACCTAACATCACCTTTAGACCTCATTTCGATGGATTCAAAGACAACGTCGCCCCTTTCTATATCACCCTAAATATACATGACCAACTACTGCATAACTACATGTTAGACTCCGGGGCTTCACATAATGTTATGCCCAAAACTATAATGGAGAGGTCGGGGCTCCATATCACTAGACCCTATGGAGACCTATACTCCTTTGATTCAAGAAAGGTTAAATGTATGGGAATGATAAAATATCTGGTAGTTACCCTAGCTCAGGTCCCGGTCAAGAGTATCCTGATGGATGTGGTTATTGCAGACATTCCCCCCAAATATGGTATGTTGTTATTGAGATCATGGGGAGCCAAGTTGGGGGGTTCTCTACAACTAGACATGTCATATGCCACAATTCCAATTTTTGGTGGCCAGTTTACCCGTTTGTACCGAGAAACAAGATTAGCATATACTGTCAGTGATCCTCAGAATCCAAATAACTTTCCCATTTACGTAGCAGACCAAGATCTGGGGAATTGCATATTGTCTTTTGATGATGGTTTAGATGGGTGTCCAAAAGAACTTGATATGGAGCAGGAAGAGCTTATCCCCTTGACTGAGGAACTATGCAGAAATGGTATCTGGAAAATGTACTTCGATGGCGCTTCATCTTCTGAAGGAGGTGGTGTTGGCATACTTTTGGTAGCACCTGAAGATAAGTTTACCATTCCTTTCTCATATCGCTTGCAGTGGGACATAGATTACACCAATAACGTATGCGAGTATGAGGCATTAGTCTTAGGTTTAGAGGCTGCGAAGAAGTTAAATATAAAAAACTTGGAGGTTTATGGTGACGCTGAATTGATAGTAAGACAAGTAAACCGACAATACCAAGCCAAGCATCCCAGACTAAGAACATACAGAAACTGTGCTTGGGATTTGATGGAAATTTTTTTCTCATCTATAAAGGTCCATTTTATTCCTCGCACAGAGAATCTACATGCTGACGCATTGGTTAAGGCAGCCTCAATCTTTTCCCCTCCCACGAATGTTAAACTAAAATATCATATTGAAATCAGATATAAACCCTCAATACCAGACAATGTCTGACATTGGCAGGTCTTTGAAGATGACGAACAAATTCAGAGATTTCTTATAGCAATAGGTGAGTTCTCTGAAACCCATCCAGACCAAGAAAACCAAAATGACCCGAGGTGGGTTATGCAAGAAGATGAAGATCCTGGAGCCTTTCGAGAAAATATAGCGAACCATCGCATGTTGATCCTTAAAAATAACCAAATCCCGAAAGGCTTAATTCCTTTGGAAAGACTCTTCGATAAGAACGACATACCTGTGAAATCCACTTTGCAGCCCCAACCAGAAGAAGTGGAGGACTGCGACATAGGAACTGAAAAGGATTCCAGGATAGTAAAGATATCTAAATTCCTCCCTCCTAAGGTAAAAGACCAGTACAGAGACCTACTCAGAAAATATAAAGATGTTTTCGCCTGGTCCTACGATGAGCTTCGAACATATGATACTTCTATAATTGAACACAAGATACCTTTGAAGCCCGGAGTCAAGCCTTTTAGACAAAAGCTTAGGCAATTCAACTCCATTTTGTTGCCCGTTATTGAAAAGGAATTTAAGAATCTCTTAGATGCGAAAATAATTGTACCTTTAAGATACTCAGCATGGGTGGCAAATTTGGTCCCTGTCAGAAAAAAGAACGGAGAAATCAGACTGTGTGTAGATTTCCGGAACTTGAACAGGTCCTCCCTTAAAGATAATTATCCACTTCCTAAAATGGATCACATCCTGGAAAGGGTAGTTGGAGAAAATCGAATGTCTATGATAGATGGGTTTTCTGGGTACAACCAAATCGCCATGAAGAGCAAGACAGAGAAAAAAACCGCTTTCACTACACCATGGGGTACATTCATGTATGATAAAATGCCTTTTGGTTTAATGAATGCAGGGGCTACCTTCCAGCGCGCCATGGATATCGCTTTCGTTGGAGAAAGAGATAAGTTCGTAGTAATCTACCTTGACGATTTGACGGTTTTTTCTAAAACCGATGAAGAACATTTGATCCATTTAAAACAAACTTTTGAAAAATGCCGCAGCTATGGTCTATCTTTGAATCCAAAGAAATCACATTTCGCTATGCAGGAAGGTAAGCTTCTGGGGCATATCGTATTTAAAGATGGGATCAAGATTGATCCTAAGAGGGTTGAAGTGATACAAACTATCAGTATTCCTAGAAACATTAAAGAAATTCAATCTTTCTTAGGCACAATAAATTTTTTACGAAGGTTTATACCAAATTTTGTTGAGATTGTCAAATTGATCACAGGTATGCTGAAGAAAGATAGCAGAGTAAATTGGACGAATGAGGCTAAAGCGTCGTTCGAACGTATTAAAAAGGTCATCAGCGAAGCACCTGTGTTAACAAGCCCATATTACTTGAAAGATTTCCTCATCTTCTCATTCGCTTCTGAACATACTATCGCTGCGGTGTTGCTGCAAAAAGATGATGAAGGTTTTGAACGCCCAATAGCGTTTTTTAGTAAGAGCCTTAGAGACGCCGAACTAAAATACGATATAATAGAGAAACAAGCGTACGCAATGGTGAAAGCGCTAAAATCATTCAGAACTTACGTTCTGCATTCAAAGGTTATAGCGTACGTACCAACCAGTGTTGTGAAGGATATATTGGTACATCCAGATAGTGATGGAAAATGAGGACGCTGGCTCGCTAAAATACAAGAATTTGATCTGGAAATCAAGCCAAATAAATTGATAAAAGGAAAAGGTCTGGCTAAACTCTTGGTTGAGTTGAACCTTAGAGCTCTTGACATCAATTGCCTACAGGGGGAAGACGGAGACACACGTTTGCAAGAGCCGGATAACCATACATATCCAAACAAGATTGAAGAAAAATTCATGTCGTCAGGCTGGTATAAAGATATAATCTTCTATTTGTTAAACCTGGAATGCCCAGATGGACTAACTCCAGCCAAATACAGAACTTTAAAACTCCATGTTGTAAAGTATTGCATCTCAGAAAATCAACTATACTGGAAGGATCCACTCGGGTTCTTGCTGGTTTGTCTGGTTGAGTCGGAAACTCCTCAGGTCATAGAGAAATTTCATGAATGAATCTGTGGAGGAAACCATGCATGGAGAGCCATAGCCTACAAGATCCTGAGGGTCAGATACTATTGGCTGAAATTATTTTCGGACGTTAATGCCAAAGTACGTGCCTGTTACTCGTGTCAAATATTCGCTGGTAAGCAGAAACTCCCTGCACTACCACTCATTCCAATCAAAACTGAAGCCCCGTTTCAACAATGGGGATTAGACTTCATAGGGGAAATCAATCCTGATTCCAGTGCTCAACATAAGTGGATCTTGACAACCACAGATTAATTTACAAAGTGGGTGGAAGCAATTCCAACTAAAAGGGCAACAGACTCGGTGGTGATCGACTTCTTGGAAGATAACATCTTATCAAGATTCGGGTGTCCCCGAAATATTGTTACTGACAACGCCCAGGCTTTCAAGTCCATGGCTATGATCGACTTCTGCCAAAAGTACAATATCGTTCTCGGCCATTCCACTGCTTATTACTCTCAGGGAAATGGGCTGGCCGAATCATCTAATAAGAGCCTGGTAAACGTAATAAAAAAGGTACTGAATGAAAACAAGAGGTCCTGGCATGTACATTTGAAGCACGCATTGTGGGCAAATCACATCAGCACTAAAAGGTCTATCGACATTTCACCATTTCAGATGGTATATGGGACCGAGGCGATTCTGCCTATAAACTTAGCATTGCCAATAATGAAATTATGGCAGGATCAAAACGAAGAGCCCAATCATGTAACCAGAAGAATTAACCAATTGATTGAGGTTCAACAGCTCAGAGTGGAGGTTGATGAGAGAATGCAGAAATACCAGGACGATATGAAAGCATTGTTTGATCTCAAGGCAAAGGACAAAGAGTTCCTCCCAGGTGACTTGGTGTTAAGATGAGATGCGAGAAGGGAAGAAACCGCGAAGCATGGAAAATTTGACCACCTTTGGTATGGACCATTCAGGGTCTCGGCTCTAGAAGGAAAACATTCCTTTCTTCTAGAAAATATTGAGGGAGAAGTTCTTAGCGCCCCTGTCAACGTACGATATCTGAAGTACTACATGACATGACATCTGTCGAATGAAAAAGGAAATAAAATAAAATAAAAAATAACAAATTATATATATATATATATTTGTAAATAAATAAATTTTATTATGAATTTTTGTACATATTTATGTTCTTGCTCAATCATTAATTTTTAATTTTTGGTTTTCCTTCCTAAATTCTCAACGCATTTTAAATCAAATTCGTATTTGTTTTTGCAAGATTTCAACTGCAGACGAAACTAGCTGAAGAAATAAGGTGCAGATCGGTGTGGGAAATAGGACGACATAAAACAGGTGATACATAAGATAATTCATAGTCCACGAGGATATTAAAAAGATAGAGGTGAGTTTTCTCGATACACAGGTCATGAAAGGCTGTTACAGCAATCTGAGGTAATATTGTTCAAATTGCAATATAAAAGGTTAGATAACAAGATTATTTTTGGCTTTGATCTTCAAACTAAATTTGAATAAATATGTTAAACCAAAAGCCCAGTCATAATTTTTGTTCCCAAATGCCTTCGAAAACTAGTCCATAACTGTTGTGACCTTTTTTATATTAAGACATTTAATCGCTGCCTTGTTTTCTGTCTGTGTTCGGGCCTAACTTTTTAGTAAGTCACTATCTTCCCAAGCCTTTGGGAAGGGATAAAGATTTTTCGTTCCAAACCTCAGGGATTCCGAAGTAGATCTTAATAAGAAAGCTGGTCTTCACAATTACTTGATCCTCTGCTAAGCTAAGGGACGTTTTTAGCGATCCTAACTTTCCTAGGTTTTTAAATAGCGTCCGAAAAATCAAAGCTTGCTTGAACAGGATGTTCCTTAAAATTTTATTATTCTCCTCTGTCTCCCTAAGAAATAAAGGTCTTGTGAGGGTCAAAGGAAGGTTGATACCGAGTAATCAAAATAAGTTGACAGACCTCTGATAAAAAATATATTACACAGATCTCAACCCTGATATAAACTGATTGCTCCCATCTTCGTGTTTTAAAAGTGAATACTGAGACAGGTGGTGAAAGGAAATTCAGAAATGATTTCCCCCACCTAGTCCATTAAGACGATGAAAGGAAATTCAGAAATGATTTCCCTCGTCTTAGCATTTAAACGCATAAATATTTTCCGAAGTGGTTAAAAGAAATTCAGTAAAAAAGGGTCAGACAACTTCACCAGGGTACTGAACAAGCTCGCTGGCAGTGAAGCAATGTCTGAGAGATCTGTAAGGCTGTTATATGTAAACATCAATCTACTCTGGTAATCAATGCTTTCTGAAAACCTGATCATTTTCCCAAATTCCGACGGGACTTCCCTATTTTAGATTATATAATATCATTCTTTTCATGCAAGCTAAGAATCACAAGACCTGTTGAATTATCCTAGGAGCGTTACGACTGTCTTAAAGCGTTCCCCAAACTTAGTAGTGAGAAAGGGAAAATTGCGAAAGTGACTTCAGCTGTGTTTAGAAAGAGTATCTGAGTTCGAAAAATTTTCTGGGGTTCCAAGCGAAATTTCTCTCCCCTTCTATCTTTTTCCTTGATTTTTCTGTTGATATTAGCCTATGACTCCATTTACCCAATTTTGGAACCTGGTCTACTGTTCTTCCCGCCTCACAGGGAAGCGGGATCCCTATTTGGAGCCTATGTTGGAGCCGCCCTTGTTTTTCACCTCGCGCAATTTTCAACTTTTCATGCTTGAGATCTAAAGTTGTTTTTCTTTTCCTTCCGAAATTATGAGGCTCTGAAATCTTGTCTCCTGAAAAGCAATGCTTTTTCATTTTAAAAAAAGATTCATTTTGCGTAAGTACGTTTGCTTTTTGTTTTATTTTGGGGTCTTGCAAGTCAGACACTTTATTTCTTGAATTCACAAGTCCCGAATCGCGAAAATGCGAAATCGGTTCTAATTTTCGTCCAAGGCATTAACTGGGGTAAAACCTTTAATCATGTTCACACGTCGTCGGGGTTTCGCGCCTCGGCAGACGTCGACCCTAATTTTTTTTTTTTACAACCCTGAGAGCCGAGAACGTGATAAATTTTTTGATAACCTTGGTCGAGAACCAAGGGTAAAAAACTAACCACGGTTAAATTTGGTTCTCGGCACATCGCCGCTCGGTATTTTCTTTCATAAAGTTAAGGTGTCCAAATCTCCGATTCACGAAGTTGCGACATAATTATAGCGAGATTAATTAATCGCCTAATCTAAGATTTCTTTCTCTTAATTCGAGCTTTAATTATCGCCACATCGCGATATCGCGACTCGGCATATCATTCTCCCAAAAGTTTGTCTTCTAATTCCCGAGTCGCGATATATTGATTAAGTTAATTATATAATTAAGGATCCATCAAATCACGGTTATTGTTAATTAAGCTAAAATCAGGACTCGCAGTCTCGCGAGTTGTAAAGTCAAATGTTAAAGGGAAATTCACGATGTGGCGAAAAGCGAGGAAATCTTTAAGCCGTTAAGATTTGAAATTTTAGAAAAATGAAATCAAGCAAGATACGTCCCGCGCATTGAGGTTGGCACACTTCACGAGGGATTTAATTTCTCTCCATGACCCAATTGCCTGTCAAGCCGCCGAACATTGATGATATTAATGAAGATTTAGGGTAAATCCACGAATAAATAAGATCGGATTTATACATTTAATTTGGTTTTATGTGCAATTTGACAGACTTATTCAAAAGGTACAAAGTTTTCAAATATATACGAGAGTTTCATTCTATTTAAACATTTCTCATAAACGCACAGAGCTCACCTTTCTCTGAGGGAACTCATTTATGCATTTATACACAGGTATATTGCAGAAGAGAAAAAAAGAAAGCGTCAGCCATGGCTCCAAGAAGAGCAGCGAAAGCGAATGTCGAGGTTGCAACGTAGGGCCCAGACAACGTCTCAGATACTTCACCTCAGACTGGCGGCTCAATACCCACCTGGTCGTTTATTTCAGACATTTTGCAATCCGAGTTGGTAAACTATATAGACTCAGATGACGATGACAATGATATTGTAAAGGATGACCTGAACACTAAGTACGAGACAATTGTTCAGTCGGGAATGCACCTGGTTACAACTAGACCTCGGTTGCTCCCATACTACAACATGATCCGATGGGCATTGGATCACATCGACCTACCCACCAGAACTATCATAAATGACTGACGGACCATGGTCGGGACTTTCAGACCAGAGCATATCCAGTCTATGTATAAGCTCCCAGCGACTTCTAAATATACATATGGCAATGAATTCCTGGAGGAATTCAAAAAGAAGGAGTGCGAAGAATATGATAAAACCATGCCTGGTTTGATCAAAGATTGGGTTTCGTGCTCTACAACATTTAGAGCGAATGACAAGGGCGTGTATTCAATTTCTTCGCTGGAGCCACAGTATATGTATGTGGCGATGATGACTTGTCGGCTTTTTGGAAGGGAGGATACCGCGGATTTTTACATCCAGTGGGTACCCCTCATCTTTCGGGTAGTAGAAGGTTCCTCATTCAATTGGGTGAAAATGATCTCTGATAGTTTGTTCAACAGGGTCACAGAGTACCGGGAGAAAAAAGCAGCCTGGAAACCTTCCGGATTCTTCATGTCCGCGTATATCATGGATGCGATATGCTCCATGACACCTTTTCCTTTGATGAATTGGGCTTGGAGTCCAACCCAAGAGAAAAATGTTCATGAGTACCATAATAAATTGAGGGAAAACAACGCAAACAAGTTTATTTATGAAATTTTCAACTGGGTGATGGTGCCCCTGCACATCACCATTTTTGGTCTTTCGCCACCCCGGATCTCGGATAGAATTGCTGCAAATTTGAGCCATATCGCAGACTGGTATGTAGAAGAAGAATTCTCCTATTTGAGAGTATTTGGAGCTGATGTCCCTCCTCTGGCACTACCACTGTTCATCCCCGACAAGCTGGCTTGTCGCGAGATTCCTCGACAGACAGTGATTGGCGGAGTGAGAAAAGAGCTCAAAGCGTCATCGAAGAAGGTATGGTTGTTTTTCCCTGTTCGGCTTAATTCCTATTCCTTATTAGATTTCAGACATGCTAAGGATGAGGCTGCAACCTTAGAAGACTTGAGCCTAGTCTCTATTGAATACAAAAAGCATGATCCGCAGAGAATTGTAAGCACCCATTTGGGAAATTGTGGATTAAAAAGGTTTGAACACGAGTGTTCATCCTCGGATGATGTCTTCCGAGGGGCGAGGTCCTATTCAGAAGTGAAATTTCGAATCAGATCTCTGGCACCCGAAGATAGGGATTCTGTTTTAAAATTTCAGGAGCATAGGAAAAGATGTCTCCCCGTGGTGCTAGGAGGCTTGGGCCTTTCCAAGGATAAAGAGAAGGAGGATGAAAGCTCTGAGGGCCAAACTTCTAACACCGAAAAACGTCAGGAAGAACAACAAGATTAGAATCCAGAGTAGGAAAAGAATCCCAAGCAGGAGAAGAATCTCGAGCAGGATGAGAATCCAGAGCAGGGAAAGGATCCTGAAACAGAAGAAGGGACTACTGACCCACCCAAGGAACATGGCCCAGAGATGGAAGTAAAAAAAACAGACCCGCCTGAAACTTAGATTCTAGAGACAAGGAGAGAGACGAAGACCTCCGATCCTCCGAAGGAGCAGGACTCACTCGTCACACTAGGAAAGGCGGCAAAGCAGATCGGAGAACCCATCACCTCTGTCACACCCTTGCAGTCGGCACAGGGAGACGTTAGCGAGGGATGGATATTTGGTGAAGAGCTGAGGCCTATAAGGGTAGAGGAACTCCCCCCTAATGAGTTCTTTTTGATAGAAAGAGAAAAGCTGTAGTAAAGCGGGAATTTTATCAAGAGGGAGAGTCCACTGTTAAAAAATTCAAAGTAATGACAGATGGAAAAAACAAGAAGAGTGATGAATTCGCTACAGAGATAGCAGGGACTCTAGGAGCGTATGCGTCTGTGAACCAATTCTCGGTTGGGATGTTGAAAAGTCAGCTCAAGAGAAATAATCGACTGATCAAGACTCTAGAAGCCCGAGTAGCTTCGGCTGCAGAAGGCGCTAAGAGTCAAGCGAGTGGAGCAATAGAGCTGGCCCAATTGGACGATAAGAAATATATCGAAGTACTCAAAACCAAGCTGGAACAAGCAAATTCAGTGATCCGAGATGGTCGGGTACAGTCAGGTCAGCAGAGGGATACGATCACACAGCTACATGCTCAGTTAGAGGTCGCAGAAAGCAAGGTGATCGATATCGAGATTGTTAATTCCCGAGCAATTGATATTCGGAGCAGGATCTCTTCTGCTCAACAGAGTCTGCTAAACAAAGTAGGGGAGATTCGAGAAAATTGCTTGTTTATGCATCGGATCTCTGAGAATATGATTGACAAAGAAAGAAACGCAGAAGCTGTTCAGATCGCTTTCCAAGAAGTGGTGATCGCTACCAACAATAGATTTTCAGCAGGGTCTCCCAGGCTCACCATTGCTGAATAGACTAGGGGCAATATTTTGTTAAAGAATTGGGAACATGATATTACTTTAAGCAAGGAACAGGCCCAGAAAGTGACAAATTTATTAGAAGAAGCCTGCCATGCCATAAAAGGTGAGCTGTTAGGGATGGAGAGTGAAGTTGACTCAGAGACGCTAAGGCAGATGAATATGGATCAAATTTCCCTTGACATGAAAGAGAAGAATGAGAAAGATTCGGCAGAAATCTCTAATATGGACAGGGTAGACATGGTTCAAATTGATGAACATTTGATTCAACCCAACACACAACTCGACGCCCTTGGTATCGTTGATGCACACATGAATGATAAACTTCCACAGTTAGCCCGAGAGTGCTATTTTTCTGAAGCCACTTGTCAAGCCGAGCCCTCACAGGTTGTGTCCCAGTTTGTGGACAAATGTATCATGTACACCGAATCCATGCGGATACAAGCACCTGACACTTCTTGAAAATAGAGTAGGATAAATGGAGTGATTCCACTCCTCCCAACTGTCAATCGAAAATCTTCACAGCTTGTATTCCATTTTATGGACAAATGTATCATATATATTGAATCTAAGCAAAGACAAGCAGCTAACACTTTTTGAAAATAGATTAGGACAGATGGAGTGATTTCGCTTTTCTAAAATCGAGAGGCAAAATTTGTATAAAGAGATCACAAAAGGAAGAGAAAAAGGGGGGGACTTTTGGGTATAGATTGTAAATAGAGTTTTTTGGCATGGAAGAAGTTAATACAAGCAAATTTGAAGATTACCGATTCTATCACGG
>SNQJ01S0074351.1:56676-68958 GCA_010110895.2 Picea sitchensis
AATTACAACATATACAGAAAAACCCATAAGAATAATTGAATAAATATTAACATAACACATAAATTAACACACCATAAACACTTATCTTTAGTAAAAAGAACACCAACTATGTGTAGAACTTCCATGTTCCTCCTAGTCTTAGACCACATTTCTCATAAACTATCAGTAGTGGGTCACCCTCGATATGGGGCTAAATTCCACCCAGTAAATGGTTTCTAAACATGATAGGGTCTCTTTAACAACATACAAACACATACACAGGTGTCAAATCAAACTAAACACCTACGGTCCCTCATTCCCGACATGCCTGGTCCACCCCATAAAGTGTGCCCCTTCTTTGCTCGACAGTCTTTCAACTGCCCCACTTCCATTATGGGGCTTCAACTATAGGTCGGACAAGAAGTATCAGATCCATGTAGTTGTAGTTTGACACCTTGGGAAATCAATTCCCAACACTTATCTCACCTAGAGAGAATTCTCACGGGCCTAAAAACCTACTTCTTCAGTGTCCTACAGGCTTGACAACCCTCTTCTTCAATGTCCTATGAGAATGACAACTTGCCTCTTCAGTTCATGTCCAAATCTAACCAAGGTCCTTGTATAGGTACAGGTATGGTACTAGTAGCATGAAGGTATATATGAAAATATCTTGGGGGTAGTGAGGTGTGAATAATGATGGAAAGATGATCAAGGGAACTAGATTTCCCCAATTATATTTTCATGTTCCCAACTTGACACTTGTCATGTTGGGAATTAGCTTGGTTCCACATAGATTCCTTCACAAGGTGATGCGCTCCTCAACATAGGACTTAGGATATATTTAAATATCCATACTTTATACCTTTTGGATAATATTAATAAAATATTCCTTTGGGCTTAATCCCCCTAGCTTGGGCCATTTTTCCCATACTCTTATCCCCCCTTTCCAATTCTAGTTTAGTTTATTGCCCCATACTTTTTTACATGGTTCGTCTGTAGTAGTGATGTGTTTTCATTAAAACAAAGTGTGATTGAATTTTACAAAAATAGGTTCGTTGGCCTTCTAGGTTCAGGCTCACCAACCCAATAACCATAAAAGCACTGTGGACTCAAAATAGATTCATACAAAGAAACTTTGGCCCTAATGTATCATGTCTCATCATCCTATATGTAAAATTACATTTATATGTACAATGGGGTTCGACCTAGGGGTATAAAATTCCCCTCCCCCTTATTTATACATTGTCCTCAATGTAGTAGACACTCATATACAGTCAAAATTTAAAAGTCCTCAAACATATATGGATATTCTATCCGCATAACATCCTAATGCTCCCAAGTTGCATCCTCGGGATTATACCAGGTTCATTGGAGCTTTACCAGTTCTATTTCTCAATTCCAAAGCAACTTGACCTTCTGATCCAATATGCATATTGGATGAACTTAGAAGTCTCCCTCTTACTCCACCTAAATCACACTCCAACCACTGACATGATTAGAATAAAGTACATACTTTTTAAGTAATAGTACATGGAATACATTATGAATACATGTTGATTCATGGGAATGACACCATTTTTCCTTCATTTTTTTACTTATCTCATATGTTTTTCCTTTATATTTGCACCTTTCCCATAATTACCATGGTCCAAGAATTGCCATTTTTTCCACTGGTATGTTAATCCATTTGATGCATTGATTCTTTAAGGTTTTCCTGAATTTAGGAAAGGATGTTGTCTGTGTTGGTTAGCTATTGATTAATTGTTAAAGAACCTTACAGAATGATCATATGCTGCAACTCTAAGGTGTTGCTACTACAAGGTGTTGCTACTCCGAGGTGTTGCTACTCTGAGACTTGGTACACAAATTCCACAATTATGGAATGTTATTACCTCTCAAGGATAATCGCATGATGATGACTAGACCATTGACCTATGGAACCATATGTTAATGATTGATGTATCTGATGATGTGTCTTACCTTAAAGTTGCAACTATTGTATGTTTTGAACATGAGATGTTCGCCTAGATACCAAGACAGTTTGACTGACTATTTCTATAAAAATCATTTATATAAGTTGTAATCAGTTATAGGAATATTTTGTATCCTCTGTATCTTCTTAATTAATATGACATCTAACAACTTAAGAATCAAAATATTCTCAAGTATGTTCATAATTATAATATTTCCAAGATTAGAAGAGTGATGGGAAATTTTAAAACGAGAGAGCATTCTTGGTCCAGGTTAGGATGGTTTTTGGAGAATAAAATATAGTCGATGAACTTCATGTGTAACAACAATTGTATATGCACCTCTTGATTGAATAATAAAGATCTAGAAAGATATGGAATTAATTTATGAGTTCTTAAAATTGTATTTTATGTAGTCTTTTACCCCTGCTAAGGAGGAAGGGCCCTCCTCTTTAGCAGGATTGTTGTTCTTTTATTATTAGTTAGATTATCATAACTAGATCGTCTTTTTATTTTTTTCCTTAGTTCAATTCCTAGTGCAGATAGTTATATTCCAGTTATAATGGTCATAGTTTGTTTGTTACTGGTGTGTTCATTTCAATTCAGTACAAGTGAATTTCTGGGTTGTTCAACAAGAGTTTATTTATGTTTGTAAAGGTGTTCTTTAATTCATTCCAGCAAGTGTTATGTTTATTGTGATGACTGTTCATTTTGATTCTCTATGATTGTGTTCTCAATTTGATTTCATCAAATTATTTATTCCAATTATGTATGCATGAGTTTTTAGTTAATTGTTTTAGTGGTTTCAATTTCAATTTTTCAGAGTGTTTTCTGATTAACTCAAGAGAGGGTGTGTCTCCTTTACAAAAGAAAGATGGTTGTTAGATGTGTTATTTCTTTTCAGCAGTGTGTTTATGATTTCATGAGTAGTGAAGTGATTAGAAATTGGTTTAATAAGGTTGATTGAATATCCTTTGAGTATCTTACTTGGTTGTAGCTTAACTTGATATAAGGATTTGGTTTGAATATACTATTTGTGCAGAGAATGTGTGATTATTGTATTTCATTTATCAAAACAATTTAGGGGAATTATTTGTCTGCATAAAAATTGCACAATAACCTTTCAATAAAAAGAATTACCCCGAGTTGACAATTGACTATATTGGATGACTTAAGTAGAACATTAATCACACCAACAATACAAATTGATGTAGGTAAGGGAAGCATGTGTGCTACAAGACCAATATCCTCTAGGATTTAAAATGTCCCACAATAACGAGCTTCCCATTTTCAACAATTTCCCAACTTCATGAAACTTCTCTTGGCCTTTACTTTAAAAAAACATGATCACCCACTTTGAACTCTATGTGAGTTCTTCCCTTATCAACATAAATTTTCTTCCTGTCCTAGGAAACCTTGAAATTATTTTTTATTCTCATCATCTGCTCTTCCATTTCCATGAGCAATTCTGGTCCAACAACTTCTCTTTCTATGGCTCACTAGTGTGTTTCAATTTCTTCCATAAAGTGCCTCAAATGGGATCATATTTATAGATGCTTGATACCCATTGTTATAAGAAAAATTCACCAAATGAAAATAATTGGTGCAAACCCCACCCTTCTCTCCTTTGGGGCTGCTCAACCTCTCGGTCTAGGATCGTTCAATTTCCTGAGATGAATCGGCTCTTTGGACCCCTGCTGGAACACAATGTACTCTATCATAGGTCCCTCTTTCTCCAAAGTGAGGGGTCTACCAAAACCCCACGGCTATATCAATGGCCCTTTGAAGAAAGTTGATAGTGGAACTAGTTCCCTGTGCTAGGCCCTTTCTACCATATGACCTTCAGCTATGACCTGGGACTAAACCACAATAGCGCTTCAGGATTCAGGCATCAACTCTTTTCACGACAACCAACTCCTATGTTTTCGAACTTCGAATCAGTGAATTCAAATGGTGTGAGGATCAATAGTCCTCATTCATCCTTTAGATCGACGACTCTGATCTATTCAGATTCTGGCCTTTAGGATTCTCTCACTTTTCCTCCTCTGATTTCTTCTCGATTACTTCCTTTTGGACTCCATGATCTAACACCACATACCTCCTGGAAATCGACGATCAGGATCTACACTACTCTTCCGAGCTTCGACAATCTTTCTCTCTCCTTGTCAGAAAACTCCTAGAGTACTACTCCTCTGAAATCTGTGAATCTCTTCCATGTGTCCCTTATAGATTCAACGGACTGGATTTACTTTGCTTTTCGCGACTCCGCGAAGATTTCTATTTTCTCTTGGAAAACCTTCTAGAGATCTAGATCCTGGATCTCTAGATATTTCACCACCTGTCTCCTCCTGATGATGGATGATTTCATTGCCTTTGGGACTTCGACAAGTCCTCGTTCCTCTTGGAAACTTAGCACAACTTCTTCCCAAGATTTAGAATGTTCTCAAACCTTTTCTGCACTCCTTGCAGAGTTATGCGACAACTCTCCTGAGATTTTGCTTGGCTTGAAACCTTCGAGTTTCTCGACTCTCGTGCGTCCTTCTATGGACTCTCTAATGCCCTCATGGAAACTTAGCACTCTTCTCCTGAGATTTTAAGATGATACCCTTGGCGCACTCCTTGTTCTCATTTGAGCCTTCTCACGGATTCTCCCTAAGCTCTTCCAGAATTGTTAAGGCATCTCCTTTCCTCCTTCAGTGCACACCTGAAAAGATTTCCTTCCTTAGAGTATTCAAAAACTCTGGGGTTCTCTCAACATCTCCAATATTCTAGAACGTGTTGGTTCTGTGCGTGCTCACACTCACTCAATGCCCTCATGAAAGAGTCTTACAAAGTATTCAGTAACTCTGCGTTGCGCTTCCTCCTGTGTAGAATTTCTTTCCAAGGTATTCAACAACCTTGAAATCCCCCTTCGAGTCTATGAATTATTCTGGTGTTCCCTCCTGGCACGTTATTTTCTGACTCAAAAGAGTTCAGACACGCACTCCTTGCGTTGACTCACATAGTTTAACTCTCTTTCATGCACTCCTTTCACTCAGCCTAAAGAACCCATAACTAATTCAACAAACTCACAGATAAAGAACTCTAACTCTATCCCTGTAGATGAATCCTAACATATACATATATAGCATAAACATTCATAAAAACATAAAACACATAGAAAGAATCTCATATAGGAAAAATTGTTCTTTCTATTAATATGAATGTTTGTTACAATATATAAGTCTAGATTACATCTGAGTCTTGACTCTCCTCAATATCTGTAGCACAACCACTACCAACAACCAAAGATAACAACAACCACTACTGGGCATATGATACAAAGATTTATACAAGAGGGGCTCGACAATATTCCCTCCAAACTAAGCTAGTGTTGTTTAATCACCATTCAAAATACCTGACTAACGAGGTAGATTACAATGATGAAAATATGATCTGAATCGGATACAGATTCATCCTACCGTCAACCACTTAATGGTGACCTTATCTATAGCTTTTTCAAAAGCACAACTTGGCTCTTCCAACTTGTCATCATTTATTTCCTTAATTATGATCTAGATCTTGAAGGAAAAATGAGAGGGAAAAGCCTCTCCCTTACTTGAATTCACACCAATCATGATAATTAATTGGTGCCTGCTAAGGTGGAGCGATGCTCCTGCATCATACTCCACAACTACAAAAATTCATGAGCTCCTACTCATTATATTCCTAGCTCTATTGAAACCCTCTTGGATCCCAAACTTTGTCCTGGATTTTTCCTCCTACTCCTGTTCTTCGCTACTACTATTGTTGCATCTTCCATATTGCTCGTACAGGTTCTCCTCTTTCTAGATTCTCCTTCATAACCAATTCTTGCATTGACTTCACCATCAGCCTCCTTATCTCCTCTATGGATTCTTCCAACTGCTCTCCTGACTGGCTTCCTTTATGCTTTTGTCTTAGCTATAGCTCCTCACGTTGGTTTATGAGAAGGCCAACCTGGAATCCCATGGTACCTTCATCTCTTGTGAAGCTGACTGGCCACTCTTCTACAGAATCCAATTTCGTAGTCTCGCCACTGAATTGTTTTTCATCTACCTCCTATGACAGACTAAGTCCTATTAGTTCTCCTTACGTTGGTTCGATCCCAGCCTCCTCCAACTACAAATCATCCTGGTATGTCTCTTCTGGCATGGCTATCTCATGGAATCCACCTTATTTTTATGAACTACTCAACCAATCCTCTAGCATCTTCAACTTCATCTCCTACTGAGTAAGTGACTCAACTGGATGCTCCTCTTATGTTAGGACAGACTTCAGTATCTTCTCCTTCTCCTCTATGATAGCCTTAGCTTGATGTCCTCATGTTTCATTTGAAACACCTATGATAACCTATCCTCGGTTGCTTGGAAAGAATATATGGATTCCCCCAATGATCAGAAAACTCCTCTGACCCTTCTCCTCTATGACATAAGTTTTCAACCTGTCATCATATTCATTCATGTGGCTTGTAGCTCCACATGAATATTCATATGGATTAGGCCTTTCTTCCACCTTCTCTCCACTTGTCAACACCCCTATACATGAACTCTTAGCTAATATCATCTCTTCTCCCTTGCCCACCTAGAAAATTAGGATGTCTCCTCTTCCATTCTGGAAGTTTACGAGATCAATTGGTCCCATCTCATTGCCCACCTGTAAACCTAGGAGACCTCTTCTGGATTTATTTTCCTCGCCATTGAGGTTTTTGATATGCCTCAACCACTTATTTAACTCATGTTTCTACCTCCTGGCCAACAACTTTCGAACAAGCCACCTAGTTGTCCTTTTCAAAGGCCACTCGTACCTCCAGCGTACCTTTTCCTCCTGCTGCATTTTCAATGTGAGCCTTTCCATCTCCCTTGGATTTCACTGAGCTCCTGGTCTATCTCCGCCATGATTCTCTGCAACCAATCTTATCCTATACCATACTTATGACATCCAACAACCATCTTGGTGTACTTGTAACCCACCTGGATGTCTACCATCTGTTGCACACCTCACAACATTATTCGTAGAGAATATCACTATGTCCCTCTTCACCTACTGTCTACAGGAGAAATCAGGATCTGATACCACTCTAGTATCAGAGTATCTCTTTTTCCTATTATCCATTACCTAGGAACAAATTCATGCTCTGATACCACTCTGGTATCAAAGTATTTTTTTTCTGAATCTCTCCTTTGCCTACAATTTGCAAAAAACGTACATCTCTGATACCACTCTAGTGCATGCTGGTTGTGGAGATTGATTATGTTCCTGATTTAGAGGTCCTTGCTTTCAGCTATGTTTATACCCCATGAAGACTTTACACCCCATAAGTATGTACACTCTTCCATGCGGGGGAGTGGAGAGGGGGGGGTACCCCCTCTACGGGGTTTGGGGGGCCTATCCCCCTGGCTAGGGGGTTCGGGGGAAAGAGGGCCCTTGGTGGGGGTTCAGAGGCGAAGCCCCCAAAGGAAAAATTGCCTTGTAAATGTATATTATAATTTCATTGTAAATCTGGACCGTTCATTATAAGGTTGCAGATCTAACGGTAGAAAGTATGTTAGGGTTTTTTTCCCTAAAAGGAAGCCCTCTGTTATGAGGGAGATGTATTGTCGCTCTTCATTATGGTGAGTATTGTATTCTGATAGAGGAGACTTTGAGATAAATAAGAGGAAGTTACAATGGGTTTTGTTGTAGGTAGTATCCCTTCATTTGCTGGATAATAATAAAGGAAGGACCTGGCAATTTCTCTGTTGGATGTAGCCCACACTGGTTGAACCACACAAATCTGTTTCTCTTGTATTGTGTATCTTTTGTGTTTTGTTTCCACATTTGTTTTATTTTATTGCTCCACGGTCCTATTTTTCTATCAACTGGTATCAGAGCGAAAGGTAACTCGCATGAAAAGAGGGTTCCTGGTTCGAGTGGAAGCAATGTCGGAAGATGGAAAGTTTAGGGTTGAGAAATTTAACGCCAAAACTACCAGTTATGGAAGATTATTTATGTCAGAAGGATCTGTTCCTACCATTGGATGGAGTAGCAAAGAAACCAATGGCCATGAAGGACAAACAATGGGAGATTCTTGACAAAAAGGATTTAGGAACGATACGGATGAGCTTGGCAGTGTCGGTGGCTTTCAATATTTTGAAAGAAAAGACAACAAAGGATCTAATGGACGCATTGGCTAAACTGTATGAAAAACCCTCAATGTCTAATAAAGTATTTCTAATGAAGATATTATTTAATATGAAGATGTCAGAAGGTGGGTTTGTTGTAGATCATTTAAATGAATTTAATACAGTTACTAATCAACTAATTTCTGTAAAAGTGGACTTTGATGATGAGGTTAGGGCTCTTCTAACCTTGTACTCATTGCCAGAAAGATGGAATGGCTTGGTCATGGTTGTAAGTAAATCTGTCTCTGGTTCAAATAATTTAAAATTTTATGATGTTGTTGGTGTTATCCTTAGTGAGGAAATGCAATGGAAAATCACAGGTGAGACATTAGGTAATGCGTTGAACATGGAGAACAAGGGAAAAAAAAAGGATAGAGGAAAGGGCTCAGGGAACTGCGGGAATTCTAGGAAGGGTAGATCCAAATCTAGACTTGGAAAGATAGAGTGTTGGAATTGTGGGAAGAAAGGAAATTTGAAGAAATATTGTAGATCTCCAAAGAAACAAAGATATGGACAACAGGAGAGAAATCAGGAAGCAAATGTAACAGGTGATGTGTTACAATATGTTTTGATTCTTTCTGTAAATAATATTTCTGAGTCTTGGGTAGTATATTCAGGGGCTTCATTTCATGCCACACCCCATAGGAAACATTTTCTAGATTATGTTCAAGATGATTTTGGACAGGATCATTTGGGTGATGATGCACCATGCAAAATTGTTGGAATGGGAAAGGTAAAAATAAATAAACGCATTGGAAACCAATTGATCTAAAAATGAAGAATACTTGAAAAACTTGAAAACTTATTGCAAGTGAAATGTTATGTGTTTAAAGCAAAAGGATCAGTTTGCAACACATAAAATAAAGGATTACTTATGCAAATTATATATGGATAGCAGCATAAACATTGAACATAAACACATATGCACAACAATTGATAAAGGAGTTCACCCCTCTTATGGGCTACATCTACTGGTCCAGCTTCCAATGGATCATTATTATTAATTTCTCAAAAAGTGCTCAAAAACATGTCTTACAATGCTCAAACTGACAAACCGACTGCTCCAATGGCTTCCTAGCGTCCCAAAACCCCTGTCTGGGCTCTTTCGACACCTCAATCGGTCGAAAAATGAAGAAGTTAGGCCTCCTGGAAGTCTCCCTCTTCAAGCTTGTTGTCTCTGGTGTTGTTCCTGAGTCTGTACTTAAGGCTTAAAAGTAAAGTGTCGAGGCATCCGAAAGTATGTTAAATATTTATACAAAGAACACGTTAACCTTCGGTGTAGGAAACTAATGAAGGTTTCTACGTCCTCGCTGCCTAGCTTCCAACTGTTCCTAGGTAGTAATATCTTGTTCAATGGCTGCCCATGAACGTTCCAATTCCTCCCGGGTGCTCGCAGTTTTAAGGATTGTGTCAAAAAGATTTAAAGCGATATGTATTTGATTAGATAGCCTGGGTTGAATATTTGGTTGGGTTGTTGCAGGGACAGTCATTGAGGAACAATACTAGTATGGGAATGATTTAACGAGAGATTTCAACGCTGTTTCAATTCAGTCGAAATAAGAGAAATTTTTGCATGAAGAACAAAATAGGAATGCAAACTGAAGGCCCTTTCCCGTAACTGTATTATTTTTCAGTAAAGATGTGGAATGAGAGAAGAACATTTAGCTGTGGGTAACTTAAGGTTCCTATTAGTAGAAAACTCACACATACACAGAAGAAGAAATTGACATAGAAATAATTGACATAGTGTAAATAAATATAAAATTCTGTAAATGCGAATTGGTCTTACACCTGCTGATAGCTGGTGTAGAGGAAAGACAAGAAACAATTACAGAAGAATAAAATCCCTTCACTATAGTAGTGGTCGTACTAATTTATAGTGATACACATCAATTATGTAGAGAAAAATGAAAAGAAACAAGAAAACATAACGAAACAAACTTGTAACCCAGTCGTGACGGAATCAAAAATCTTCAAATTGCTTGTATTAACTTATCGGATGCAAAATATCTATTACATTCATTACCAAAAAGTCCAGCCTTGTGTTCTTCTTTTGGTGATCTATTTATACAAATTTTCCCTTCCCTACTCCTATTTTCAAAAAAGTGTCAGCTGCCTGCCTTTACGTGACTTAGTTGCATATTATACATCTGTCCATAAACATGATACAAGCTGTGAAAGTTCCTCTTGGCAGCTGTCAGGAGCGAAAACACTCCATCTCTTCTACTTTATTTTCAAAAAGGGTCAGGTGCTTGTCTTTGCATAGACTCAGTGCATATCCTACATCTATCCACGAATTGGGATACAAGATGTGACGACTCTGCTTGACAAATGGCTTCGGCAAAATAGCACTCTCGGGCTAATCGTGGAAGTTTATCCCCCATATGTGCATCAACAATATCAAGGGCGTCGAGTTGTGCACTGGGTTGAATCAAATGTTCATCAATTTGAGCTATGTCTACCCTGTCCATCTTAGATATCTCCACCAAATTTCTCTCATTTTTCTCCTTCATGTCGAGGGAGATCCACTCTATATTCATCTACCTTAGCATCTCTGTGTCACCTCCACTCTCCATCCCTAACAGCTCACCATTTATGGCATTGAAAGTTTCTTCTAGTGAATTCGTCACTTTTTGAGCCTACTCCTTGCTTAAAGTAATATCATGTTCCCAATTCTTTAACAAAATATTACCCCTAGTTTGTTCGGCAATGGTGAGTTCGGGGGGCCCTGCTGAAAATCTGTTGTTGGTAGCTATCACTGCTTCTTGGAAGGTGACCCGAGCAGCTTCTGCATTTCTTTCTTTGACAATCAGATTCTCAGAAATTTGATGCATTAACAAGCAATCTTTTCGAAACTCCCCTATTTTGTTTAGTAGACTCTGTTGAGCAGAAGAGATCCTGCTCCGAATGTCGATTGCTCGGGATTTAACAATATCGATGTCGATCACCTTGCTTTCTGCGACCTCTAACTGAGCCTGTAACTGTGTGATCGTATCCCTCTGCTGACCCGACTGCACCCGACCATCTCAGATCACTGAATTTGCTTGTTCCAGCTTGGTTTTGAGGACTTCGATTTCTTTCCTATTGGCCAATTGGGCCAGCTCTATTGCTCCACTCGCCTGACTCTTAGCGTCTTCCGCAGCTGAAGCTACTCGGGCTTCAAGAGTCTTGATCAGTCGATTCTTTCTCTTGAGTTGATTTTTCAACATCGCAACCGAGAATTTGTTCGCTGACGCATACGCTCCTAGTGTCCCTACTATCTCTGTGGTGAATTCATCACTCTTCTTGTTTTTTCCATCTGTCATTACTTTGAATTTTTTAACAGTGGACTCTCCCTCTTGATAAAATTCCCACTTTACTACATCTTTTCTCTTTTTGTCAAAAAAGAACTCATTAGGGGGGAGTTCCTTTGCCCTTATAGGTCTTAGTTCTTCACCAAATATCCATCCCTCACTGACGTCTCCCTGTGCCGACTGCAAGGGTGTGACAGAGGTGATGGGTTGTCCGATCTGCTTCACTGCCTTTCCTGGTGTGACGATTGAGTCTTGCTCTTTCGGAGGATCGGAGGTCTTCGTCTCTGTCCCTGTCTCTAGATTCTGAGTTTTAGGCGGGTTGGTGTTTTTCACTTCCATCTCTGGACCATGTTCCTTAGGTGGGTTAGTTGTCCCTTTTTCTGTCTCGGGATTCTTCTCCTGCTCAGGACTCTTCCCCTGTTCGGGACTCTTCTCATGTTCGGGATTCTTCTCCTGTTCAGAATTCTTCTCTTGCTCCCCTTCCTGACGTTTTTCGGGATTAGAAGTTTGCCCCTCAGAAATTTCGGCCTCCTTTTATTTATCCTTGGGAAGTCCTAAACCTCCCAGCACCACGAGGAGACATCTTTTCCTATGTTCCTGAAATTTTAAAACAGAGGCCCTATCTTCAGGTGCTAGAGATCTGATTCGAAATTGCACTTCCGAATAGGACCTCTCCCCTCAGAAAACATCATCCGAGGGTGAACACTCGTGTTCGAACCTCTTTAATCCACAATTTCCCAAATGGGTGCTTACAATTCTCTGCGGATCATGCTTTTTGTACTCAATAGAGACTAGGCTCAAGTCTTCTAAGGTTGCAGCTTCAGCCTTAGCATGTCCGAAATCTAATAAGGAATAGGA
>SNQJ01S0074352.1:0-32029 GCA_010110895.2 Picea sitchensis
TGTAATAAATCAAACTTCAAAACAGAAAAGTAATGCAATAAGAGATCTGTACTGTAGGGTGCTAGATAAATAAATCTGAACTTAAGAAATCAAATCAGAAGATGAACAGAAGTTAGATTTAACCCTTAAATAATTTCTGAGTGCAGAACACTCAGATCTGAACTGGAATTTTAACTCTGTTCATAAACAGTGATTAGATCTAAACAAAACATTTAAGTACTCAGATCTAAACTAGGACAAAAGTAGAAGATAGATCTATATCATGAAGTAATTCTAAAACTGTAGAAGAGTTTCTCAATCAGTTTTCAACATTAGTTAACATGCAGAGTAGATAGATCTAGGCTAAATAAAATAATTTGAGCATGAGCAAATATAGATCTGAACTTACCTCTGAAATGAAGAAGGGCATGACAACTAGGAGAGATAATAATCCATCAAAGTATGCTCAGATAAGTCTTAGAAATCTTGGATCTACCCCAAGGGTTAGATCTCATACCAAGAGAAGTTAGGACAGCCAAGCCACCAAGGGAATAACTCTCACAGGACACAGCAAAACCAACACAGCAATTTCTGAAAGCAAAAACCTTACTCAGCAAAAACTGGAACCAAACCCTCACACAGCAAAAACTGGAACCAAACCCTCACACAGCAAATGTTCTGAAAACAAGGACGGCAGCCTGCAAATAGGGTCCAGCAGCCCAGCAAGGGTGCCGCGGCCTGGATCTCTTCAAGAATTATGGGATGGCAGTCTTGAGGAGGGTTCTGCTGTCTTAGAGGAGGGCCGGCTAGCAGCAATAAAAGGGATGGCAGCAGGAGCACTTTCAGCAGAGGTTTATACACCTCCTACACCCACACAGCAGCAAGAAAAACATGGAAGGGACCTGGCATAGGCTGAGCTGAAAAAGAAGCCAAGCACTGTCACAAAGGAGGCTGCAAAAATCAGTCACAAAGAGGCCGTACGCTGTCAAGAGAAGGTTGAGAAACTGTTACAAGGAGGCTGCAGGCTCAAGAGAGCAATCCGCCACACTTAGGAGAAAGAGAAAAATATGAGTGTATAAAAGGTAGAGGAGAAGGATCTTATTTATACTTTAGGCTAGGGTTAGGCTAATGAAAGATAATAATAAAAATAACATACTTAATTAATATAAATATTAGTTAAATATGTTATATTATTTAATTAATATTTTCCATTTAACCCTTAAAGCAAAAATACAAAACCCCAAATAAACTCATGCTCAAAAAAACAAGGGTGTGGGTTTGGGTTGGGTTACTTGGTGGCAATGCTTGTCCATATAATTCTCAAGGTGACCTTTTTAACTTTATCATCACTGCATATGGGATACATCCCTCGTGTGGTCATGCCCGCCTTCAAAGAGGGTCATACACCAACAATTGCCTGATCAAGGACCAGGTTGCCCCAGAACATTTCTGGGGTCTTATCCACCAAGGTACAAGACCAAGGATCAACCCATTCCCTAGACATGGGTACCCTGGAACATGTCCAGGGGCCCTAGACATATCTAGGGACTTTAACTGCTTGGTCCCAGATCAAGAACCCCAGTCATCTACTGGGGTTCCTCATAAGGGTCTTCACTGCTTGGTCCCAGACCAAGAACCCCAGTCATCTACTGGGGGCCCTCACAAGGGTCTTTTGCCATGGCTTTGACTGATTGGTCCCAGACCAAGAACCCCAGGAGTGCACTGGGGGCCCTAGATCTCGGCTAGGGTTGTTGCCGTCCTCCCGGAGAATGGCTCTTGCAGCTGCTTTAAATTTAACACTCCCTCTCAGTAAGAGGCATTCTCAGCTACACCAAGCTTGTTATGAAAGTATACAAACTTTGTCAGGGACAGTGGTTTGGTAAAAATATCTGCCATCTGTTCTGTCGTTGGAACATACTGAATGCTGAGAACGTTCTTTTGTACCATGTCCCGGACATAGTGATATCTCATCTCAATGTGTTTTGACCTGTCGTGAAACATTGGATTCTCAGTGAGCTTTATACAGCTCTGATTATCACAGTGAATGACTGTGGGTTCAAGCTCTGAACTGAACAAGTCTGAAAGTAGCTTCCTAAGCCACACTACTTCTCTGCTAGCAACACTTGCAACAATGTATTCTGCTTTTGCAGTGCTTTGGGAGCCCGGTTTCCTGTTGGACTAGGAAATCATTGCTGAACCCAAACTAAAGCAATATCCGGAAGTGCTCTTCCGATCCACTGTACTGCCCATCCAATTTGAATCTGTAAATCCATGGAGCATTACACCTCCACTGGAAGTGTATCTGAGACCATAAGCCACCTCCACTATAAGTGTATTTGAGACCATAGGCCATAGTTCCCCGAACATATCTTAGAATATGCTTCACAACAACAATATGTATATGCTTTGTCTCCGTGGATGTCCCGCTCCTAAAGAGTAGGCCGCCAGGGAGGACTTAGTAGTCTATATGTTCCCCGTAGACTATAGTCAGGCAAAAAAAACAAGATGGAGGAAATAAGGGAGGAATTAACGGGCCAAAACGCATGAAATCTCAAGCCAAAATACCTAGGGAAAAGTCACTTAAGTCCTGTCAATCCTAAGAATTCTAGAAATGAAAAGGTGTTATGGGGACCCTAACTGGACAAAATAAATCATTTTAGGGAGGAAAGCTCTAGCCTAAGTAAGGTCAATAAGAATTAGGATTGGGGTAAAAGATATAAAGGGAGTGAACTCTTAATCAATTCCTCATTATGCGTTGTTAGGATTTGATGTTGAGAGTTCCGAGAGGAGGAGGAGAGTCAACCTTATTGGTTTTGTGGATTGGAGGAAACCACCACCATTGGATCTGGCTTCTCTTGCATTGAGAGACACCCTAGCCCATCGTAGATACCATCCAAGTATTTCACCGCTTCATTTCCCTCGAGTATCTTACTTTGTGGAGGGTACAACCCCAAGGAGGGCTTAAGCTATTTTGAGGATTCGGGGAGAGATCCGCAATAGACCTCGCGGGTCCCTCGGGATTGCGTATTCGTTCACCCAAGAGATCCAAATGCACATGCTTCCATTGTTTTCATCTATCATTAGATTCCGAATTTGCGTCCTATTGATCCATCCACCATTCGCCGTAAGTAATGGGGCCAGTTCTATCGCATTACTCATAATACGCAAATGTTCCGCAGAGCGATCCCACAAACTCTTCCACCCATTTCACTCTGGGCTTGACGACGATTGCTCGAGCTGATATAGCAGCCAGATTCGACGGAATCTTTTGGGTGTATTCGTCCTGTGATAAGAACCCCGTGGTCCGTGATCCAAAGGCTCAGAGGTCCGATCCGGAATCTGGATAGACATCCATTTCAAAGAGGAGACCGGCATCTATTGGAGCAGCTTCGAAAGCACATTCTGATCAGGTTCTTCAGGTCGAAGTTTTCCAACTGTAGCTAAGCATCAGATTCTGACGCATTATTTTGCCGATCTATTCGCGGTATTGCATCAAATTTATTATCTTCTCTTTACTTATCACTGGTATTTTGTTATTCTATTGTATTCCTGTACAGATCCAGGAGATCTTACCGATGTCTAGATTCTATATTTCCAATAAGCTATTGTATTTCCATGTTTTGAACTGCTATTATTCATGATATTTATCAGTTGACATTCTATACTCTTTGCATGCATCCTTATATGATTATTAAACCTTAAATATGCAACATGCAATACGTAATAACTAACATGCACCCGCAATAATATCCAACATGCAACCACAATAACCAAGAATATCTCAAACATTACCTGGGCTAAAACGCATCCAAAACCCTAAGAATGGGATTCCCAAGACGCCAGAAAGCATTAGAACAAGAGCTACTATCCTGATCACCTGGATCATGGATATTTCGGTATCAGGGCTTTAGTCCGGCCAGCCTATGACTAAAGACCACGAATCCAGCAGAAGAACCAGATAGCCGTGAGCACGGGTTATGATGAATACGTCACTGCATAACAAAGCAGGGAAGAAGGACAGCTCTACCTCTCCCTCCCGGTGGAAGAGAGGAAGAGGCACTTAGAGAAGTGTGAGCTAATTTGAAAGCAGAGCGAGGGTCGAGCGGAAGTAGAAGAGGGCTAGGCGTGACGTGCATGGAACCACTCCCCGAGGGATGCTGGTAAGGTCCTGGATCCGTGACTTAGGGGCCTTCATGCGACATTCGCTGACATGCTAGCCACCGGACCATGTCTCAGTCTTTGGCCTAGGAAGCGGATAGACTAGATATGATAGATATTCCGGGCACTCAAAGCCCACATGCAGCACATGGGAACCGTGGGCGCGTAGACCTCAGCTACTCCACTCAAGACCGTGATAATCAAGGTAGGACTCTAACGTCATATTTCCTAGTTTCCGTGAGGGCAACCCCGGTAGCAAAGACAGATAATCGCATAGCACAGACCGTACTTCCACACATGCGTGAGGGACATTGCGTAGTATCGTGAGAGAGACAGCGGCCTTGGGCCATGACTTTCATTAGGACATGACCCTAGTCTAGTATTGTGGCCCTGCACTCAAGAACCATCCTAGAGAGCCACAGAGGGAGGGCAGCAGCAGCAGCAGGTATAACATTGACTTCTAATCCCAAAAGTTGGTAAACTCACCATACCTCTTTGACCTGATCATCCAGATGCACTGCCACAGCTTGGGTACAAAAACTAGATACCTACTACAAGCTTTCTCAACTCAAAGGACCGAGGCGAGGGCTATCGGTTTCGCCTAACCCCACAATTTGGAGGGTGAGGCACACGAATAGTGGTATCATGGACTGGTGAAAATGGGTCACAGTCGCATCACTTCCCACAGAGTTCACAGAGACTCATGGATGGATTTGATAGGAGGGATCCCGAGATCCATTTCGTAGATTTAGCCCGGCTTTGAGACAACCTGGGTACGTACAGAGGGCATTCCGGCTTCGAGTTTCAGAGAGTAGTGGGCGTTGACGTACATATCCGAGCCGCTGAATATCACAAGTATTCACGTAAGGCCTGGCTGCAACTCTTCTTGAGAGGTTGGGTGAAGGCATACCGACTTCACACCCTGCAGGATGCCATCCTACACACTAGAGATTTGGCGGATTCAGTGCCAAAACTAAACCTTTATCAAGCCCCTTGTACCACAGAGACAAGGATCCGAAGAATCTTCCTAGGGAATGGGTGCTTCTCCAAGTTGATGATGATACACCCATCGAGTTGATGAGGAAGAAGCTTTACTTCTCCGCAGATCCTTAACTGGCATTGATGCATGGGGAAGGGACAGATACATTATATTGAAGTGGAATCAGGCAAGGAGGAGGAGGATGAGGATATTCAGCCACCGACAGACAGTGATTCAAAAACTGAGACCACTCATGAGCCAGAGCAGCAACCCAAGAAACCTCAGATACCGGCAAGGGTCCAGCCCCAAGAGGAGGCAAAATCTTGTAGAGAGGTGAAAAGGGGAACCATAGCCACCCCTTCAAGAGTACCCAGGTACAACAATCTCAGGCTCAAGGACCTTGTACAAGGGCAACGCATGATGGCTTTAGTCGGGATGGTGGGGCCACCCACAACTTCCATAGGATGCATCCTGGTAGCTAGGAGGGCTTAATAAAGGGAGTTTGAGGGGATCCCATGTGGCGCACGATGGATACACGATGATAGCTGCTTAGATATGGATTCCTCTGACCTAGAGAGTCAAACTGGCAACCACACCTTGACCGTATTGGCTACTCTTGGTGTAGTTGACCCATCGATAACGATGCCGCAGTTGGGAGTACAGTTGGTTATATTCATTGGGGATTGGGTCTAACCTATCGATGTTGAATCTCGCGAGTCGAGACGCCGCTGATCTAGAGTTGTGCCGAGGAGTAAGTACGTCTGGCCAGGCTTCAGCAAGATCAACAAAAGAGGGGATGGAACGGATTTTTCACATGGTGATGTGGCTTACGCAAAGCAGTGTTGGATCACCACGAAAAGATCTCTAGAGAGGGTCTGGAGCGCATTCATCCACGCATCGAGCTTCGATCGCTATGGAGCCGTATTTGGCCGATACTCACCAGAGCACCCAGCCGCATGTGGGTTTGAGCACATGATTGAGTTATATGTGGCTACACTGGCGATTACAGCATCCTATAGACACCATAAGAAATTTAAGGGATCTAATTCGAGAAAGCAATCAAAGAATTGTTCGCTATGGGGCATATCGTGCCCAACAAGAGTCCTTTGCATCTTCAGTAGGCACCGCATCGAAGAAGGATGGCACGTTGTGGATGTGCATCGATTACAGAGCTTCTCAACAAGAAACGATCAAGAATCGTTACCCAATCCCACGTATAGATGAGCTCCATTACTGGCCGAGTTACATGGGGCGCTTCGTTAAGATCGATTCACGTCAGATACCATCGATCAACATCGTGGAGCAGGATATTGAGAAGACAAAATTATGATGCCATTTCAGACACTTTGAATTCTTGGTCAGCGCCGCTTGGACCGACCAACGACTACCCACTTTCCCAGAAGGAACCATATCTTTAGAGGACAGCTTTGAGGAAGTACCTTCCGGTATTCTTCAGCGATATATTGATCTACAGCAAGAAATGGGACGAGCATTTGGCACATTCGGTCTTGGATACGGAAGGGCCGTACCTTATATGCTGGCGAATCCAAACGTGAATTCCATGAGGGAACTTCGAATTTAGGGTACATCATCAAGTAAGGTGGAGTACAGGTTCACCAGAAAAGATCGTGAGCCATTTCGTGGATTAATAACTACCAAGAACTTCAACGGAGTCGAGGATTCCTTTGGTTACGCGCTACTGGCTGTATATTTGTCAAGGGTTTTTCTACAGCTAGAGCACCCACTCACAGACTTGATAAAGAAGGGTTCTTTCATTGGACAGAGGATTCACACCAGACATTCAACAAAATGAAGGAGCTTATGACCACATGCCCTGTCGAAGCCCCTCCCGCATTCTTCACCATTCACCTTAGAGTGCGACGATTAGGGTTGGATTGGAGGCCTTGACGCGGGGCCAAATTCCCATTGTGTTTGAGAGCGTGAAGCTCTAATTCAGCCCGGAGAGACTCCCATCCCATTTTACTCTACAAGGAGATGTTAGCTATGATCATGTACGTTTAACCAAATTCAAAGATCCGGTTGGCGCTAGGTTTTGTAGTGAAGACCTGATCATACCAGCTCTCGCGCATTTCCTTTGACCGTAAAGACTCAATGAGGCAATGTATGGGTCCCCAAAGATCCAAGATTTGACTTTGACATTGAGTACGTCAAGGGAAAAGGGAATGTTGTATTGATGGCTCCTGGTCCGTGAGGGCCGCAGGATGTCTGATGATGGATATTTGTACAGATTGGAAAGCTCATTTATTGGTGGAATACTCCAAAACAAATTCATCTCATGAAAGGTGATGGACAAGCAAGTGATTGATGATAGATAATGGGTTCCTTTGATGATGTCATTTTCTACAAGAACCTGATCTACTTGGTTCCAGAATCCAACCCGAAGGGGAAAATTCGGCGTCATGATTCACCAACAATAAGCATCGTGGGTACCTCAAAACTTATAGGCGACCGGAGAGATTCTCACATGGTCTCAAGGATTTATTACCGAAACACATACCGAGCGGCACGAATTTGTCATAACAAGTCCGAAAGGCATTATCCCGGCAGGTTGGCATTTCATGAACTCCCACCCATTCTAGAGCGTATCGAGAGTATCTATGGATTCTTCATTACAGCCCTTCCTAGGAGTGGCAAGTGTAGCTGGATTGTATACATTCGGTGGTGACGGTAATAATCCACCAAGTTCGCATTAATTTCACCTACACCCACGCACTACATGGCCACACAGTAGCGAGAAGTTGTTTCTTCGTGGAGGCATCCGATTGCAACGGCTACCCGTGTAGATATCGCTTGATAGATGTATGCCGCCCATCGCATCTTTGGCAAGAGCTTTCGTGATTGGGATCTGCTACCGCATTAGCCACGAAGTAACTACCTACCACCCACGCATTGCATTTACGAGATCGGCCAACAAATGGGTGGATGGGTATCCGAGGAACTATGTGGGGGAACAAAAACACCTTATGAAATGGTTTACATGGGTGAGTATCATACAACAATAACCTTTACCATATGTCTATCGATGTCAACCGCTCGTATAATTGTATGGGATAATGACGCAACTCCCTTTATAGATAACGGTGGCTTCAGTATCGCCAGGTCCCGGCCAAGGATCATGGAGAGAGCCAAAGATCCTTAAATCAACAAAGGAGAACTGGCAGTCAGAATCAACATAAGATACATGCATCTATCACGAGGCTGAGCCGCCAGCTTTGAGGTAGGATTTTATTCTTCCCCTACCTATCACCATATCTAATAACTTCCCTTGAAGAGGAGCTGAGCGTAGAAGTCAAGCCTAAGTTCTACCTGGCCCTTACGAAATAATGAGGATAGGCTTAATGGCATATGGGAGTCAGATTTCACCGCATATAGCAAGATTCATAAACGCCTTTCACGCCTCGTCTTTAAAAGCATGGGTGGGACGCCAGGTTAGCATTCACGAGTCGCCACCCTTGGATGAGGAGGGTCGGTTAGAACTAGTACCCGAGGAGGTACTAGGGAGCGTAGAGATGCTAGATTGAGGGAGCGGTGGGATCATCGTGAGAGTGCTTGGTTAGATGGAGGGGTCTCTCTGCTGGGAGGGATGCCACATGGGAGAGGGAGAGCACATTCCGCAAAGACTCCAGATTGATGTTGCTTGAGTATCAAGCAATCTGAAGGGAGGAACGCGATGTCCTCGCTCCCAAGAGTAGGGCCAACAGGGAGTGACCTTGGGTAGTCTATATGTTCCCGCATTTAAATGCACACAAACAGGGAAACAAGATGGAGAAATAAGGAGGAATTAACGCCTAAACATGAATTAAGCTAAAATACTTAGGAAAAGTCACTTGCTCAAGTCAACGAAGAATTAGGAATGAAAAGGTGTTATGGGGACTTTAATTGACAAATAACAAATCACTTTAGGAGGAAAATTTCCTAGCTTAAGTAAGGTCAATGAAGAATTAGATTGGAAAAGATATAAAGGTAGGGAATTAGGTCAAATTCCTCTCTATGCATTGTTATGATTTGATGTTGAGAGTTCCCGAGAGGAGGAGAGCCGGACCTTACCTGCTTTGTGGATTTTGGAGGAAACTACCACCTCATTGGATCGGTTTCTGCGGTTGAGAGACATGACCCTAGCCCTGGAGATACCCATCCGCATTTCAAATTGCCCATTTCGAGTATTCATTGTGGAGGGCGCAAGCTATTTTGAGGGATTTGGAGATCCGGTATTGTGACCCGTGGTCCCGGGATTATGCATTCGTTCGACCCGAGATCCAAATGGGCGCTCTCCATTGAGCTATCTATCATCGATTCTCGACGGCGGAATCTTGGTGATCGATCCATCCACTATCTGTATGCATTGTTCTGCATGACATTTGGTATCATTGCATGCAGATGTTCCAGCGTGATCCGGATAAAACCCTTCCGGCTCCATTTCATCATTTGACGAAGACGACATCGCTTTCGAGCTATATATGTGCCAGTTGCATTCGACGAATCTCAACACGTCCGCAGTGCCAAAACCAAAAGTCCTAACGTCGGTCCCATCCAGTTCCGCCTACAACCGTTTGCAACGACCGTCGGCTTCATTTCGACGCGTCTTCAGTCTTAGTTTTCTTCAAATGGGGTAAGCGGTTACCGATTATTCCAATCGCATTATTTTGCTTCGACGACCGGCGGTATGCACCGATATAAGCTATCTTCTTATGATCACTGGTATTTTTGTTATTCGATTGTATTCCAAAGATGTATCCGGAGATTTGACCGACGCTCTAGATTCTATATTTCCGTGTGAGGGCTATTGTATTTCCATGCTTTGAACCAAGTATAGTCGCGATATTGATCAGTTGACATTCTATACTCTTTGCATGCATCCTTATATGATTGTTAAACCTTAATATGCAAATATGCACATGTAATAACCACCATGCACCTGCAATAAATCCAACATGCACTCGCAATAACCAAGAATATCTCAAACACACGGCTTAAACACATCCAACTTCTGCAATGTATCGGGGATTCGACGCAGGAAGCATTAGAACAAGAGGCTAATATCTTGATTAGCCGGATCAGAGATATTTCTGTGTCTGGCTACATGAACTGACCGGAGCATTTACCGATAACAAATGTCCGTCTCAGATGTACGATACATCAAAGATCCAATGATCTCATCGGAGAGCAGCAGGGATCTCTATGATCCAACTCCTCAGAACCTCGGGATTCCTGTAGTTTCTTTTAGGTTAGAGATCATTGAGAATCATGGACTTGTACCATCATGCCAAATCAGAGCATCAATTGCATATTTACTGCGGAGAAAAAGAGATCTCACTTGGTTTCTACCATACCTCCAAGCCTAAGAAATAATGTATGAGCTCCAAAAGTCTTTCATTTCAAACTCGGTGTAGAAAGCTCCCTTCCTTAGTCCGAGCTATCAAGTTTCCAAGAAGAACATATCATCCATGTATAAGACTAGGATAACTTGATGATTTTGAATAATCTTTATATATAAAGATTGGGATCTGCTATGCTTTTGGTGAATCCAAGACTTTGTAGAAAAAATGTCTTATTCTACCATACCAAGCTCTCGAGCTTGCTTTAACCCGCATTGTGGTTTTTGAGTTTGCATTTGAGATCTTTATCATGTATCACTTAAACCCTTCGCTAAAGTTGCTCGATATAAACCTGTTGCCCAACTTCACCGTTAAGAAAAAGGTAATAACGGCCCATCCTGGTGAAGTTTCCAACCAAAAGTCACAAGAGAGATAATAATCCCGATTGAAGAATATCTAGCAATTGGAGCAAAAATCTTGTCGTAGTCAATTCCTTTGGAGAGAAACCACGCAGCCACCTTAATCTAGCTTTGTATTTTTCAACACCGCCATTTGTCGCATTTCGCTTTTATCTTATAAAGCCATTTGAAAGTTCTATTGATTTGCCATGAGGTCTAGAAACTACGGTCCATAATGGCCATTCTTTAGAACAAAATCATATTCTTCATTCATAGCATCTTTCCACACTTGATGTTTGGAGGTTTCTACAAATGTGGAAGGTTCCGAATCAATCACAAAATTCAATTTAACTATAAGACCGTACTTATCTGGTTTCTTGCTTCTTTGAAGGTACCTTTAGGCTTATAATGTTTTCCCATTTCTTTATTATTTCCGACACCGTTGGTTTCCTTTAATAGGAGGTATCTCCATTGGAAACTCAATAGCATCCATTAAGGAATCCACTGAAAGTTCTGAGGTTTCCTCCATCTGCTCATCTAGAAGAGGAGAAACTGACAAATCAAGTGGTGGAGCTTCATTCTCCTCTGAATCACATGGAAATTCTCTAGCCCGACGAAAAGATGCTTCTTCATGAAAGCCGAAGACTTTTGCTTACTTCATGAACTTTGACTTGGGATATAAATCTTGTAAGCTTTTGAGGGTTTCAATCGTATCCCACCAAAAGTTCCTTCTTTCTGGGGTCTAGCTTAGTCCTCTTCTCCTTTGGGATGTGAATATAGACTGGACCGCCAAAGATTCTCAAATGATCAACAGAGGGCTTAATCGCGGAAAACTTCTTCTCGAGTTTCACTAAGGGCTTTGTGTGGACATCTATTATGAATGTAAATTGTAGTACTGGCAGCCTTGGCCCAAAAAGATAAAGGTAAGTTTTGGTCACACATCACGGCCCTGGCTGCTTCACAGATAGTTCTATTATTTGTTTTAGCAACCCCATTCTGTTGTAACGCAAGATAAGCTAGCTCCTCTTAATTCCTTTAAGGAGTCAAATTCCTCTTTACCATTATCCGTCCTGAAGGATGTGTTCATCATTGATTCTTCAACAAGACTTTGAAATCTTGAACTGCTAAAAGATTCATCTTTAGTTCTTAAGAAATAAATCCGTTTTATGCGAACAATCATCAATAAAAAATGATATAGTAAATACAACCATTCATAGATGGTGCAAACATGGGCTCACAAAAAATCGAATGAATTAGATCTAAAAATACCATTTGATTTTTATTATTGAGAGGGGATAGGGTTTCTTTGTATTCTTACCAAGTGCACAACCTCTTACAAACACTATCATGCTCAACGTAGGCCATCAGACACTTTGTCACCATCTTTGCAAACCCGAAGTGCTAGGTGTTGAGGATGTCCAAGTCTGGCACATAAGCTCGCAGGGATTTATTGTTTCGTGAGCTAGAGCTTGAACAACTTGACCTGGAATTTTATAAAGTCCACTCTCAATGAAGTTCCAATAGTTATAGCAATGTTTATATCTTCATTTGAGGGCCACATGAAGGCCTTCCTTTGAGAAAGCTACCGAGTACCCTTTACTTTCTAAAATTGGAACGTAGATTAGATTTTTCTTTAGACCAAGAACACAAATAATTTCATCAATGTGAAAGATATTTTCAATTCGATTGAAGCCTAAAGAGGTAGATCCAAAACCTTTTATGTCATAGGTGCCATCATCACCCAGCCCACCTTTGCCTTGAATTCCCTTTGTCTTGATAGTTTGCAAGGCTTTGTTTGAAGTTCGCCATGTGTCCTGGAGTACTACTGCCTATTAACCAAATCTCCTCTGAATTGGTAATAGTGTCGGAAAGAGATGAGATATAGATAATATTCTTTTGTTGTTCTTGCTTGGTGCGCTACCTGGTTTGTCTCTCTTTGAGGCTCCTCTTGAGGTTTAGCCCTTCAGTGGCAACTGAGGCTTGAAAACTTCCTTTTCTTCTCTGCTGAGAAGGAGGATTCCTGCACTTTCATAATGTCTTAGCTTATTGCAGTTAAAACATTTAATTTTAGATAAATGGGGATTGAGATGGGATAGCTTACCTTGAGGTTTCTTATTTTTACCTTCAAAATTGAGGGAACTTCTTCCATTTCTTGGTTTCACTGAAAGGGCATGATCTCTAAGAAGTGAGGACACATTTCTACTTTTGAGTCTTCCTTCTTCTTCTAAGCAGTCATGCCATAATCTGTCAAAGTTAGGCTGGACTTCTCTTCCATTTACAGATGCAAGAAAAACTCCCCATGACTTAGGAAGTCCATCAAAAGCAGTTTGCACAAGGTCATCATCATCTACAGGAACTCTTATTGCAATAAGTTGATCTTTGGTTTGAACAATTTTGGAGAAGAAGGTAGCAACTAAATCATCTTTTCCCATTCTCAAAGTACGTAGCTGTTTCTTCAATATTCTTTTCTGAGTTGGTGCCTTCTTTTCATAGAGGTTTGCCAAAGCATCAAAACATTCTTTGGCAGTCCTTAGGTGACCAATGATGGGCATCATGCCGTTCTTAAAAGAATAAAAAATGATTCTCTTAGCCTTGGCTTGTTTCTTCCTGTATGCTGCCCTGGCTGTGTTTGAAGTGGGTTCTTCAATAACCATAGTAATCAACTCTTCTAGTTCATTCTCTTCAAGAATGTTTACTATCCTGGATTTCCAAGCATTGAAGTTGGAGGCCCCTATAAGTCTGTCTTCAACTTTCACTGATGCGGAGGCCATGTTGAGATCTGAATTAGTTTAGATGCTGCTGATCTCTGCAAAACAACCCTAACAAAATGGATCTAGGCAGGCTAAAGTTTGTATCCTTGAGCTCTCTTCACACCCTAATCTCTGATACCATGTTAGAATTAGGGAAGTAAACTGGAAAATTTCTGTCTTTTAAAATTCAGTTAGATAGAACAGTAAGGGTCTGTAATAAATCAAACTTCAAAATAGAAAAGTAATGCAATAAGAGATCTGTACTGTAGGGTGCTAGATAAATAAATTTGAACTTAAGAAATCAAATCAGAAGATGAACAACAGTTAGATTTAACCCTTAAATAATTTATGAGTGTGCACAACACTCAGATCTGAACTGGAATTTAAACTCTGTTCATAAACAATGATTAGATCTAAACAAAACATTTAAGTACTTGGATCTAAACTAGGACAAAAGTAGAAGATAGATCTATATCATGAAGTAATTCTTCACTGCTTGGTCCCAAACCAAGAACCACAGTCATTTACTGGGGGCCCTCACAAGGGTCTTTTGCCATGGCTCTGACTGTTTGGTCCTAGACCAAGAACCTTAGGAGTGCACTGGGGGCCCTAGATCTCAGCTAGGGTTTTTGCCATCCTCCCGGAGAATGGCTCTTGCAGCTGCTTTAAATTCAACAGACCCTTTATTTGGGGTTCTTGATTTGTGACCTTTTGGCAATTGTTGTATCTAGGATTAAAAGTTCCTGTAGCATCCATGGTACCTTGGCCAGCTTGATGATTACCTCAAATAGGCTTTTCGACTTTCCTCATTGCCAAATAGATCTATAGATCCTTGTTATTTTATGCTGTCGTTGCTATTTTGTGAATGGCAAAACACTTGACCTCTTTTGGACATTTTCGTTCCATGTGTCATCCTTTGTAGCATTTTATGTATAGTATTGTTTTCTACTGTTTTCTTTTTTGACTTTGAGCTCCTTTCTACAAACTATTAGTAGTGGCATATCCCTACGATAGGATTACATTTCACATTAATGCTTCGTCCTCTTTATCATGCATGCCCTGTATTGAAAAAGTTCGCGATGGAGGATGGTGTTTCATATTCACCAATACTTGGTGATTTAGCCTTTAGTTTGCCTTTATCAATATAGTTAAGTACGCAGTTCAGAAACTTCCTTCTACATTGTTAGCCAATTTTGGTGTTGCTGTTAGTATAGACTACTCTTGCTGTCCATGGTACTCTGGAAATTTGTAAGAATAGATGTTCATTTGTTGTAGACTATTCTCATGCATTTGATATCTGCTCTTGCTTCATCTTATTTTTTGTGCTGACAAATTGATGTGAAACTGTAATTTCCAGTAATATTATAGGCTATCCTTAATACAATATTAATTATTTGAAGATTTCTGCTATTTGTATTTCAGTAAACTATTTCCTGTATGCAGCTTGATTTTTGTTGTTTCATCATTCATGTCTTCTGTTGTTTTAATACTCCTAGCTAGGAAACATTAGATTAGTCTAGGGTGCATCTGGTTTACATCTTGCAGTTTCATTTGAACTGCATTCAGTTTAATTCATAAAACAGATAAAGTCAGCCGGGCCATAGACTGTAGGGTTTGCCATTTGCAATGGTGAGAGTTCTAATTGGGCCCTTTCCCTAGGTAAACCTGTTTATTTGTCAAAGGGCATTCACCAGCATTGAAATTTGACAGGTATCCACCAAAATCCCTGGAGATGCAATGGAAATTAGAGATGCTTCTTGGGTGATTTCTTTGAGGTAAACAAGGAGGAAAGAGAAGTCTATCACAGGACATCTTTACAATGCCTATGAATGTTGGAAAGCTTTGTTTGAGTGATATGGGAGCTCAAGGGTTAGCGTTGGAATGTCAAGGGTTATGAATGGGAAATCTCTATGGCAGGTTCCTGCTCACCTTCACATAGAGGTTGCTATTGATGTGGGTGGCATAAAGGGCCCTTTAGGGATGTTGATGTGGGTGGCATAAAGGTCCCTTTAGGGATGTTGATGTGGGTGGTAAAGTCAGTTCTTTGAAAAATTTGAGGCCAAGCATTCTCAACTGGATTTTGCAAGGATGGGAGCTAGTGTAGAAAAGGGTTGAATTAGGAGTTTGTTGATCCAATGAGTGGATGGAATTTGTCATCAAAATCCATTTGTACTTTTCCCTCAGATAGGGGACAGACTTGTTTAATTCCTTAGTTTGCATGAAAGAGGTTAGTTAAGAAGGGATTCCCTACCTGCGGATCAACCAGCCATGTTTTGGACTTTATGCACAATGAAGAAATGTTGCCCTCTAAATATCAAATGTATTGAATGTTGTGTCCCTAATGTTTTTTCTTAAATTTTTTATTATTATTTAAATAGTTCTATCTATCTGTAGGAAGATATTATCAGAGTAGCTTGTGTAATGCTAGTTTTACATAAAAAATGGAATTCAAAACTACCATGGGGACAAAAAACACCAACTGTATGATCTTTCATTGAATAGTTTTCAAAGATATATTTTTGGATTTTTTTTTCCATTTTTGGCTGTGTTTCCTCTCCCATCTTGAATATGATGCTGGATCCCTTTAAGGACAGGCAGTGGCAGTTTCAAATTGTTTTCTTGGTTCAGAACTTTTTTGCTGTATTACCTTGGCATACAGGAAATTCTCATATCTATTATGGCTTTGCTTACTGGATTTAGGTGGTAAACAGATTCACTGATTTTGTTAATGAAACGGTGCAAATGCATTTAAAACGTTAGTGTACTAGCAATTACATTGAAAACAAACAAACTCAATGGACTTTAGTGTTTTCCCTCTGCTAAGATGAACACTCAATGAGAAATACAGTTTCTAATTCGTGTCTTGCCTTTATGAGGGGATTTGTGCAATCCCTCATCTTGAATTTCAACTTCTGTCAACAAAATAAAACATCTGTTTCATGTTCATGAGTTGAAAATTGATGAATTTTATCATTTCTTGGGAGCTAGAATGTTATACAATAGATTTGTCATCATTTACATGCACATTGTTTTTTACCATTTAGTGTTTTTTGTACTTTTTACAGGATGGGGTTCGTCGAGAAGCACAAATAATGAGCTTGATTGACCATCCCAATGTTTTGAAGGCATGTTGTTCTTTTATAGTAGATCATACTCTTTGGGTTGTAATGCCATACATGTCTGGGGGATCTTGTCTTCATATAATGAAGTCTGCCTACCCAGATGGGTTTGAAGAGCAAATCATTGCAACTTTTTTGCGGGAAGTTCTGAAGGCACTGGAGTATCTACATAACCATGGACATATACATCGAGATGTTAAGGTGATAATTCTGTCTCCTCTATGATTGATGCCATCTTTGGTACTAACACTTCTATCATTGAAAATCAGTCTCAATTATAATACTTCTATTTTCTTCAGAGATTTAACTAATTTACAGAATTTACTCAATCATAATGTTTCAAAGAGTTGTTGATGCTCCATTAACCTATAGCATTTCATTGTCAATATGACCTCAATTGATGGCTTTGGTACTAACGCTTCTATCATTGAAAATTAGTTTTTATTATAATAGATCTATTATGTTAAAAAATTTGACCAATTTACATCATCCACTTAATTACAATGTTTGAATGAGTTTTTGATGCCCCATTGACCTATAGCATTTCATTGTCTATATGACCCTGCCTTTGTTACAGATGTAGTCCTCAGGCAATTTCTATTTTAAGTATCCTATAGGCTCCAGACACTTTTTTTTATTTTGCACGCAGGATGAGTCTACTGCATGTTGCCATGACAAAAGTTAGCTGCTAGCTAATGTTGGTGGAAAAAACTGCACTATTCATGCAAGCAAACTTCAAATAATTGTAGAGTTTGTTAAGAATATAATCATTTTGATTTGTTTTTTATACAATTCTTTTACCAAGTCTACCCTGGAAAGAAACAATTACAGATTTAAACAGTTAGATTTTTCAGTAGAACTGCATTCTCAATCTAAAATTGATAACATTCAATCTGCATCGGCAATAACAATTCAATATATAGCAGAGTCACTAAGGTGGTCAACAAAGATAAATTCAATATATAGCAGAGTCACTAAGGTGGTCAACAAAGATAACAGGAAACATGCAAACTTTATGTTGCTTAAACTACATCTGCATTCTTGAAGAGGAAATGCCAAAAGTATCTCAATTATATGTTAAAAATTAACAGTTCATATGTTTATACCAGTACACAGTAGTAAGCAAAACCTTAAATACAAAGATCCCTGTTTGGAATAGGGCATTTGGCTAACCAAAGCACTTAAGAGTTGTATAAAATGTCTGTACCGATGACTGACCAGCTCAAGAGGAAAAATATGCAGTAATAGTTGGCCCTGATTACGGGTCGTCGCCTTGGGGAATCAAGAGAGTAGAACCCGTGACCAGCAACACGCATGAAAAACTCACTTCTGGCTCTAGACCAATTGAGCTAACCCTCGGGGCTATCTCACACCTCTTTTGCTCAAAGACCCTTCAAAATAAATGATTGCTAAAATCCATGAAAGGGTTGAAATGATCAAAGCATTGAATGCTTTGTTTGATTCCATGGAAAGGGAATATGGTGTGTTCAAGGATGAATCTTATGAAGATGACCAACCATTTTCTCATCCCATGAGCACCTTATGCATGAGATTTCAAATTTGGAAGAAGTCAAACAAGGTGATGTCATTGAAGGTCCTATTCAGCTTCTCATGAAGAAGACAATGGTAGTGAAGGCACTTCAACTTCTCTTGAAGACGGGTTTGGTAAGCCATGTTCCTCTTCAGATTTCTGTTTCTAATGATGCATTATTTGAGGATTTGGAGAGGATCGATTATGTAGAAGAGTCCAAGGGTTCACATGTGTTTACATCCCCATTGGAAGAAGAAAAGGATAGCCAAGAATATGAAGTTATTGACACCCATTTTCAGATTGGTGATCATAGTTGTGATGTAGGTTGCCAAAATTTTATGGAGATACCATCTATGATACCGAAGATGAGTTTACTAGGGCTAAAAATGCAAATCTTTTGTCTTTTGGGCAGCCAATCATGCTAGGGGTAAATCAGAAAATTTCATGGTAGTAAACAGCCATGTTCGTTCATGAATAATGCAGATTTGTTTCATCTTATGGGGCATTCTTGTGATAGTCAAAATTAAGAAAAAAATAGCCATGTTCGTTCATGAATAATGCAGATTTGTTTCATCTTAAGGGGCATTCTTGTGATAGTCAAAATTAAGAAAAAAATAGCCATTTTGTCTCATAGGCGAGGTGGATTTTTTTGTAACATATTGCGCATGTCTTTGGTCATAAAAATTCAGAAAATTTTGGGCCATGTTATTTTAGGAGTAATGCAGAATTTTTTCAGATTATGGGGTAAGTTTGTGGTGATAAAAATGCAGAACTTTTCCAGCCATTAATTTCTTCATCTCTTTCCATGTTTAAATCAATGTTTTAAAACTCGGACTTAGACTTGGAATTGGTCGAGGATCAACTTGGACTTTGACTTGGACCGATCTGATTTCAATGACTTGGTTTACATAAAAATATTTAAAATAATTAAATTTTAATGAAAAAAAATATTTTAAAGATTCCAAACCATTAGAGACAAAATATGCAAAATTTGCTCGTCTATATACCATGTAAGAGTGAATAAATAAAAAAGGTGTTGAGTGCAATATACATATCAACAACAAAATACATAATCAATGAGGCTCGAAATGGCCTCTAGAGTCCAAAAAACATGCTACATAGTACAAGCTACTAGCCTACTACATAGTACAAATATTGATGGTGTAGCCTCCTCACTAAGATGCCAAATCCATTGCAAACAGCCCCAAACAATTGCCAAACCAGCTCCAAGCTCAAGCCTCACATTGCTCTTCAAGATTTCAGTGCTACTCTAAAACTCCAAATGCTCACAAATGCTCAATGAGATAGGTGTACTGTGTGAGGCAAATAGAGGGGTGAGGGGTCCCTTTATAACAATTTTCTAGGGTTTAATGATTAGGGTTTTTGATTTTTTATTAAAAAAATTGAATTTTTTAAGTTTAAATCTGCGTAGGGGGGGGGTGAGGGGTTCTTGTGTCGATCAACCGAGTAAGGCCAGGTTGAGTTAGAGCATGACTTAGCCAGTTTGGTACCAAACTGACCCACCGAGCCGAGCCAACAATCGAGTCGAACTGGTCACCAATCAACTCGATCAAGTTGATAGAGTCCGAGTCAACTTGGACCGAGTTTTAAATCACCGGTTTAAATATGAAAAATCAGTAGGAGGATGTCGTTTTGGGATTGGAGTTTGTCTTGGGCAACAAAATGTTTGGTTGATGGTTTCTTGTAGAAATTTTTAGGCACCTAAAAGAGGGTAACAAACCCTAAAGTTGGAGCCAAATGTTTTTCCTAGATATGAAATTTTGCAGGGCAACTAAGGATGTTTTTGTAGATTTTTATTGGAGCTACCTAGTTCCTTGATGGTGTTATTGATTATGTTTCATGGTTGGATAAGGGGTTGCCCTATGTTGATTTCAAAGAGGATGATTACATCAACCTATCCACCAATGGACATATTAAGCATGTAGTGGCACATGCACTCCTTATGATGATGTTTATGTTGGTTTACGCATATGACCTCACTTCATTTTTCAGCCAAGTTATGATGGAGATTCCAACCCATATATTCTTGATACTTAATGTAGCATTGTTTTGGTTCATTACCAAACATAAGGGAAGACTTTCAGCCTTGAGAAAATGCTAGCATGGTTGCATTGGTTATATGATTTCACGTGGCATTTTATTTTTTGCTAGTTTAGAGTAGGATAGGAGGGATAAACTGTTGTGGTGTTGTAATAGGATATAACAGGTGTGCTAGATATTTGATGTTCTTAATACTTATACACTCCCAAGAAGAGTGCATGTCCCCATATGGAGCCAGTTGGTACCCCTAATGTCATATGAGGGTTGTTCTAGGTTGAAGACCCCGAAGACCCTGCGCTAGCAGGTTGCTTTTGGAGAATTTTGGACTTGGAGCCAAGATGCTAGCATGTTGATGGGTATTGGCTTATTGATTATCACCTTTTTTTGGGAGCTTGCATGTTGCACATTGTGGAATTTTTAGTGCCTTGGTGGGGTTTTGCCAAGTATTATGGCTAATTATTTGATTTAATTGATCATCGAGGTGATGCATTGGTTAATCTAACATGGATTCTTGCATATGTTAAAATAGAACATTCATCCACTTAGGTGTTCTTAAGTTGAGTATAATTATTTGAGTTTCTACAGCCTTTGGCACTTACCTTTGGATTTACATTCATATAATTTGAGGGTAAGATGTCTTCTTGAGGAGTGCTCCACTAGGCCATTGGCTCATGGTAACCATTGATTTTATCACTAAGTTTCCCATGACAACAAGGCAACTAGGGGCATTACACATGCGTCATCAACGTTGTGGCCACAAAAAGAGGCAATACATGACTTAATGGAGGAGCATTTAAGGAAAAAGAAGGCCAAATTCATCTACAAGGGTGAATTTTGATGTTGTTGTTGAAATTAGTGCAGTTGCAAGAGCCATTCTCCTGGAGGATGGCATAAGACCCTAGCTGTGGACTAGGGCCCCCAACACACTCTTGGGGTTTCTTGGTATGAGACCAAGTAGTGAGTGCCATGGCAAAAGACCCTTGTGAGGGCCCCCAATAGATGACTGGGGTTCTTGGTCTAGGACCAAGCAGTAAAGACCCTAGATGTATTCTAGGGCCCCTGGATGTGTTCCAGGGAATCCTTGCCTAGTGCTTGGATTGATCCTTGGTCTTGTACCTTGGTGGATAAGACCCTAGATGTGTTCTAGGGCCCCCAGATGTGTTCTGGGGAAACCTGGTCTTTGACTAGGTAGATCTTGGTGTAATACCAAGATGTGTTGATGTGTGATTCTCTTCCTCTCTCCCGGGATGGTCCACGGGACCTAGGAGAGTCTATGAAGATGGGCACGACCACATTGTGTGATGTACCCCTTTATGCAGTGATGATAAAGTTTATTGGTCACCTTGAGATTCATATGGACATGTTTTGCCACTAAGGAACCCCCCCTTGTCTTTCCTAACCCCGTGATTGGTCTTCAACCTTGGTTTATGAGTTTGGGTTTTCATCTTGTGTGAGTGGGGTTTTAATTTTGTGTTTTGGGGTTTTTGTAATGTTAAATTAGAATATTAATTAATATTTAAATTGACATTAATTTAATATTTATATTAAATAATATGTCAATATATTAATTATTATTTTAATAACCTAAAACCCTATCCGAAAACTATAAATAGAACCTATCCTCACTATCTACTACACTCACACTCTCACTCTTCATAAAAGTTGCGGTTACCTTAGTGACAATCTTTCTCAAATTTTTTGCGGCCTCCTTTAACTGTTGGCTTCCTCAGATTTTTGTGGCCTCCTTTAACTGTTCATGCCTCAGTTTTGTGGTTCATTTGCTGGGAGGTCCTTCATTGAAGTTGTTTGCTGGATGGTTACTTGCTAAGGTCTCTTAACTTGCAGATCTGCTCTGTTCTAGCAGCCAACCTCTTATACTGTGTGAGATCTGCCAGTCCTAGCCGCCAAGTTTGCTGCAGGGCTGCTGTCCCTCCTCTTGTTCTCAAATATGAGTTAGAAGGAGCCGTGACCATCTTTCCGGGCTCCCTCCATAGCTGCCATACCTCCTCTAGCTGCTAGGTAAGGGGTTTTGTAACTTGCTGTCCCTTTTTTGAGAAGGGGACTTGTGGACTGTGTGAACTTCACTCTCCTATATCAGATCCATCCCTGTGTGTTGCTGGATAGAAGGGTTTACTGTTCAAGTATACTCGGGGTTATTGTTACATTTTCCTTGGGATTTTTCTATTGGCAAAACAATCCTAAGTTCTCTTTGACAGAGATCAAACCCTAAGCGATTGATCCATGAGCCTAAACTAGATCTGAGCATATTATACAGAGGCTTACATTCACATGTGTGCCAAGTTCATCTCTCATTATTCAAGAGGCAAGTTTCAGATTCACTTGCTTCAGTTTTTGATTTAATTATTTAAGTTTTAGATCTACTAGTTCTAGCTTCTGTTTTACTTGTTTCAGTATTCATAAATCTAATTGATATATGCTCATAAATATTTGTTGTTTCAGATCTACTGTATTTCTTATTTGCCCCTAATAAAAAATCTTTATTTTAGATCTGTTGTGTGTGTATGCTGATCTAGCAAACAAAATTTTTAAAAGTATTATTATTTTGTTCTCTTCTTATTTCTAACATGGTATCAGAGCTTGGGACGTGAAAAGAGCTCAAGAAGTGCAGACTTGAGCCTGCGTAGATCCTTTTTGTTTGGGTTTGTTTTGCAGATCAACAACATATCATTTACATAAATTGATCCAGAACTCAACATGGCCTCCTCTTCAGTCAAAGTTGAAGATAGACTTGTAGGGGCCTCCAACTTCAATGCTTGGAAATGCAGGATACTCAACATCCTTGAAGAGAGTGATCTGTAAGAGCTGATTACTAGGTTAATTGAAGAACTCACTTCAAACACAGCCAGGGCAACATACAGGAAGAAACAAGCCAAAGCTAAAAGAATCATTTTTGATTCTGTAAAGGACAACATGATGCCCATCATTGGTTATCTAAGGACTGCCAAAGATTGCTTTGATGCCCTAGCAAATCTCTATGAAAAGAAGGCTCCAACTCAGAAGAGAATGTTGAAGAAACAACTACGTACTTTGAGGATGGGAAAAGATGAAACAATTGTTGCCTTCTTCTCCAAGATTGCTCAAACCAGAGATCAACTTATAGCAATAGGAGTTGCTGTAGATGATGATGACCTTGTGCAAACTGCAATTGATGGACTCCTTGAGTCATGGGTAGTCTTTCTCACCTCAGTCAATGGAAGAGAAACTCAACCTAACTTTGACAGATTATGGCATGACTGCTCAGAAGAAGAAGGAAGACTCCAAAGCAAAAATGAACATTCAATTCTAAGAGATCATGCCCTTTTAGCTAAAGCCAAGAAATGGAAGAAGTTTCATCAAACTAAAGGCAAAGGTAAGAAACCTCAAGGTAAGTTATCTCATCTTAATCCTCATTTATCTAAAGTAAGATGTTTTAACTGTAATAAGCTAGGACATTATGCAAAATAGTGCAGGAACCCTCCCTCTTAGTAGAGAAGAAAAGGAAAGTTCCAAGCCTCAGTTGCTACTGAAGAGGCTGAGCCTCAACATGAACCTCAAAGAAGAAAAACCAGTGCAACCACAAAAGAGCAAGAACAACATCAAGAATATTTTCTCATCTCAACTCTTTCTGGCACTATAACCAAGTCGGAGGAGATTTGGTTAATGGACAGCGATGCCTCCAAACACATGACAGGTTTCAAACGAAATCTTGCAAACTATCAGGACAAGAAATTCAATGTAAAGGTAGAAGTGGGTGATGATGGTACTTATGACATAAAAGGGTTTGGATCTGCTTCTTTCCATCTTCAATCAGGTAATATCTTTCATATTGATGAAATTCTTTATGTTCCTGGTTTAAAGAAAAATCTAATCTCAGTTGCAGTGTTAGAAAGCAAAGGATACTCAATAGCCTTCACCAAAGGGAAGGCTCTCATGTGGCCCTCAAATGGAGATTTGAGCATTGCTATGACTATTGGAACTCGTGAGAGTGGACTTTACAAAATTTCAGGTCAAGTTGTTCAAGCACTAGCTCACGAGATGATAAATCACTGCGAGCTTTGGCACAAAAGGCTTGGACATCTCAACTACAACACACTTCCAAGTTTGCAAAAGATGGTAACAGGTATGCCAGTATTTTCTTTTGAACATGAGAGTGTTTGTAGAGGTTGTGCACTTGGTAAGAATACAAAGAAACCTTATCCTCACAGCAATAGAAAATCTAATGGCATTCTAGATCTAATTCATTATGATCTTTGTGGGCCTATGACCGCTCCATCTATGAATGGTTGTATTTACTATATCAGTTTTATTGATGATTGTTCTCGTAAAACTTGGATTTACTTTTTAAAGACTAAAGATGAATCTTTCAGCAGATTTCAAGATTTTAAGAATCTTGTTGAAAATTAGACATGCAGATACATCCGAGTTTTCAGAACTGACAATGGTAAAGAATTTGACTCCTTCAAGTATGATGAACTTTGTCGGGCTTTTGGGAGCTGACTATGTCGTATAATCCCCAACAGAATGGGGTTGCAGAAAGAAAGAACATAACTATCTGTGAAGTAGCGAAAGCCATGATGTATGATCAGAATTTACCATTATCTCTTTGGGCCGAAGCTTCTAGTACTACAGTCTACATTCAAAACAGATGTCCACACAAAGCCCTTGAAGCGAAAACTCCAGAAGAAGTTTTCACCGGTATAGAGCCTTCAGTTGATCACTTGAGAATCTTTGGCAGTCCAGTCTATGTTCACATTCCAAAAGAAAAGAGGACTAATCTAGAGCCCTTCGAAAAGAAAGGAACTTTTGTGGGATATAGTGAAACCTCAAAGGCTTACAGAATTTATATCCCAGGTCAAAAGTTCATTRAGGTCAGCAGAGACGTGACTTTTCATGAAGAAGCAACTTTTCRTCGTGCCAGAGAACTTCCATGTGATTCAGGGGAGCAGGAAGCTCCATCTCTTGAATCTTCAGATTCACCTCATCCAGATGAACAAAGAGAGGAGACCTCAGAACTTCCAGTGGATCCCTCGAGGGATACTATCGAGTTTCCTTTRGAGAAACCTCCTATTAAAAGGAAACCAACCTGGTGCTAAGAAATTYTAAAGGAAGCAGAAAAACATTCAACACCTAAGGGCACTTTCAGAGAAAGCAAGAAACTAGATAAATACTCYGACCTTATAGCTAAATTGAATCTTGTGATTGATTCAGAACCTTCCACATTTGAAGAAGCCTCCAAACATCAAGTGTGGAAAGATGCTATGATAGAAGAATATGATTCAATTCTAAAGAATGATGTATGGGCAGTGGTTCCAAGACCTCGTGGCAAATCAGTGGTAACCTCCAAATGGCTTTATAAGATAAAGCATACATCAGATGGCAGTATTGAAAAATACAAGGCTAGATTTGTGGCTCCTGGTTTCTCTCAGAAGGAAGGAATTGACTATGATGAAATTTTTGCTCTAGTTGCAAGATATACTTCCATCAGGATTATTATCTCTCTTGCCGCAGTCTTTGGTTGGAAACTTCACCAGATGGATGTTAAGACTTCTTTTCTTAACGGTGAAGTTGAGCAAGAAGTGTATATCGAACAACCTGAAGGATTCGTGATCCATGAGAAAGAATCTCATGTGTGCAAACTCAAGAAAGCCTTGTATGGATTGAAGCAAGCTCCGAGAGCTTGGTATGGGAGAATAGACAACTTTCTACAGTCTTGGATTCACCAAGAGCATAGCAGATCCCAATCTTTATATAAAGATTGTACAAAATCATCCGGTTATTTTAGTCTTATATGTGGATGATCTGTTCCTCACTGGAGAGGAAAACTTGATAGCTCAGACTAAGAGGGAGCTTTCAGCAGAATTTGAAATGAAAGATTTGGGGCTTATGCATTATTTTTTTGGCTTAGAGGTGTGGCAGAAACTGGGTGATATCTTTCTCTCACAGAGCAAATATGCAGTTGATGTGCTTCACAGATTTGGCATGTTGGACTGTAAGTTCATGACCACACCAATGATCTCTAACCTAAATAAATTACAAGATCAGGTTACAGGTTCAGATCCAGAAGACCCCACCTTATATCGACAGATCATTGGGTCCTTGATGTACCTTGTACATATCAAAGCGAGCATTTGTTATGCAGTAAATACCCTCAACCAGTTCATGTGTGAATCGAAGCATATACATATGGTTGCTGTTAAACATATTCTGAGATATGTTCGAGGGACTATAGGGTATGGGCTCAGATACACTTCCAGTGGAGGTGTAATGCTTCATGGATATATAGATTCAAATTGGATGGGAAGTACAGTGGACCGGAAGAGCACTTTCGAACATTGCTTCAGTTTGGGTTCAACGATGATCTTCTGGTCTAACAGGAAATAGGGCTCCATATCTCAGAGCACTGCAGAAGCAGAATACATTGCTGCAAGCGCTGCTAGCAGAGAAGCAGTATGGCTTAGGAAGCTACTTTTAGACTTGTTCAGTGCTGAGCTAGAACCCACAGTCATCCACTGTGACAACCAGCGCTGTATAAGCTCTCCGAGAATCCGGTGTATCATGACAGGTCGAAGCACATTGAGATGAGATATCACTATGTTCGGGACATGGTGCAGAAGAACATTCTCAGTATTCAGTATGTTTCGACGACAGAACAGACTGTAGATATTTTGACCAAACCACTTTCCCTGACAAAGTTTGTGTACTTTCAAGACAAGCTTGGTGTTGCTGAGAATGCCTCTCTTTCTCAGAGGGAGTGTTGAAATTAGTGCAGCTGCAAGAGCCATTCTCCTGGAGGATGGCATAAGACCCTAGCTGTGGACTAGGGCCCCCAACACACTCTTGGGGTTTCTTGGTATAAGACCAAGCATTGAGTGCCATGGCAAAAGACCCCTGTGAGGGCCCCCAGTAGATGACTGGGGTTCTTGGTCTAGTACTAAGCAGTAAAGACCCTAGATGTATTGTAGGGCCCTTGGATGTGTTCCAGGGAATCCTTGCCCAGTGCTTGGATTGTCCTTGGTCTTGTACCTTGGTGGATAAGACCTTAGATGTGTTCTAGGGCCCCCAGATGTGTTCTGGGGCAACCTGGTCTTTGGCCAGGTAGATCTTGGTGTAATACCAAGATGTGTTGATGTGTGACCCTCTTCCTCTCTCCCGGGATGGTCCACGGGACCTAGGAGAGTCTATGAAGATGGGCATGACACATTGTGTGATGTACCCCCTTATGCAGTGATGATAAAATTTATTGGTCACCTTGCGATTCATATGGACATGTTTTGCCACTAAGGAACCCCTCCTTGTCTTTCCTAACCCCGTGATTGGTCTTCACCCTTGGTTTATGAGTTTGGGTTTTCATCTTGTGTGAGTGGGGTTTTAATTTTGTGTTTAAGGGTTTTTGTAATGTTAAATTAGAATATTAATTAATATTTAAATTGACATATTAATTTAATATTTATATTAAATAATATGTCAATATATTAATTATTATTTTAATAACCTAAAACCCTATCCTAAAACTATAAATTAGAACCTATCCTCACTATCTCCTACACTCACACTCTCACTCTTCATAAAAGTTGCGGCTACCTTAGTGACAATCTTTCTCAGATTTTTTGCGGCCTCCTTTAACTGTTGTCTTCCTCAGATTTTTGCGGCCTCCTTTAACTGTTCATGCCTCAGTTCTGTGGTTCATTTGCTGGGAGATCCTTCATTGAAGTTGTTTGCTGGATGGTTACTTGTTGAGGTCTCTTAACTTGCAGATCTGCTCTGTTCTAACAGCTGGCCTTTTATACTGTGAGATCTGCCCCTCCTAGCTGCCAAAATTGCTGCAGGGTTGTCGCCCCTCCTGTTGTCCTCAAATCTGAGTTAGAAGGAGCCGCCACCATTTTTCTGGGCTCTCTTCATAGCTGCCATACCTCGTCTAGCTGCTAGGTAAGGGGTTTTGTAGCTTGCTGTCCCTTTTCTGAGAAGGGGACTTGTGGATTGTGTGAACTTCACTCTCCTATATCAGATCCATCCCTGTGTGTTGCTGGATATAAGGGTTTACTGTTCAAGTATACTCCTAGGGGTTATTGTTACATTTTCCTTGGGGTTTTTCTATTGACAGTCCTAAGTTCTCCTTGACAGAGATCAAACCCTAAGTGGTTGATCCATGAGCCTAAACTAGATATGAACATATTATATAGAGGCTTACATTCACATGTGTGCCAAGTTCATCTCTCATTATTCAAGAGGTAAGTTTCAGATTCACTTGCTTCAGTTTTTTATTTAATTATTTAAGTTTTAGATCTACTAGTTCTAGCTTCTGTTTTACTTGTTTCAGTATTCAAAAATCTAATTGATATATGCTCAGAAATATTTGTTGTTTCAGATCTACTGTATTTCTTATTTGCCCCTAATCAGAAATCTTTATTTAGATCTGTTGTGTGTGTATGCTGATCTAGCAAACAAAATTTTTAAAAGTATTATTATTTTGTTCTCTTCTTATTTCTAACAGTTGTATTTGATGATGGTGAGGCTGGCCTTAACTTTAAGTTATGTTTAGTATAAGTGCCATCTAAATGGAGAATTAGAATATTTATTGTATAGAGTATAAGTGCCACCTCTATGGAGAATTAAAACATTTATTGTTGAGCACTCCTGTGGAGAGAGGAAGAGGGTGTGCTAGGGCTTGAGATGTGCACCCTAGCCTTGGGAGCTGCCATTTGGCCTTTGAAGATTTGTTAAGGCAAGAAATGGGCTTTATGGAGGAGCGCCCCAATCAGGGCTTGTTCAAGGTAGAAGCCTATAAATAGAAGATAGTTTCATTTGATAGAGGCATGGTTGGAGTTGTGGGAGTTCCCCTCCAAGCTTAGTTGAAGATATTTTGGGAGGAAGAAGGGTCAAGTTCACTGTGAGGTTTTCCATCTCTCTTTTTTCTCTTTCATGAACGATTAAAGTTTTTACAAAGATTGCCGTTGTTGTTGCCGTTGATAAAAACCTTTAAAGGGTAGCCTTGCTTCAATAAGAGGATGTGAGGGTTAAGGTGAAACCCTCCAAAACACTTGATGTAAACATGGATTATTGAAGGATATTTTTTGCTGTAATTTTTTTGGTAAGGGTTGTTCACTCAGTTACCACCTATATTGTACATGTTATTTTGAGCACATGATTCATATTTTTTGCAGGTTGGAATGTTCGTAGAAGCTGCTTTAGTTTTGCATCATGCTCTTGATGGATCATTTTTTGGTGGTCAACTAGTCGTGTTCTAGTCAATTCTTTCACTTTGTGTTGCATGGTTAGTTCATGTCTTAGTTGTGGTGTCCTCTAGCATGGTGTTGTATTTACCTATATTTATCTAGTGTTTTCTTAGTTTCATTCATGATCCACAACATTTCCATAATTTCACCTAGGTAATTTGTGTATGACAAGCATATCATCACTTTTTCCTAGGTGGAACCCACTTCACCCTTACAATTTCATCACATCTCATCATTTTACCTAGGTAGTTTGTGTATTAAATTGCAACTCTACCTTTTACATAGGTAAAATCCACATTACATTTACATTTCACTCATTCCATCTCCTAGAAGATGCATGCGATCTTTTGCCTATAATTACTTAGGTTTTATTTCATATTAACCCCTCATTTCTCATATTTCCACTTTTTCCAGTGTGAACACACCTAACTGGTTTAGAATATTTTAATTAAATCCTAAAACTTTAGATTGAGTACTTAATTATTGGCCTATTAATATTCCAATGTTCTAATTCTTCATTAAGGCTTATTCCCTAAGTTTCATTGTTGATTTATCACCAGGAAACAAAACTTTATGTCTATGTGTTACATAACATGAAGTAAGTACTTCCCCTTTGGCACACATGTTGAGGCAACCCAGTAAAAATAGCAAATTCGTTTTGCTTAGCATTAGCCCTGTTCACACGTGCTAAATTGTCCTTGTTGACCATCCTTATCCTTTAGCACACATCTTGAGGACGTTATTGAACCTTGAGTTGACTAAGGGATTATTTGAACATGTGCCCTAGGGTTTTGAGTCTTGACCACCCATTCATCCATCCACGTCATCAACTTGCCCATTCACACATGAGCACACATTCTTAGACCATTATGTGGTGCACTTGTCTAGAAGGTTCCATTTACACTTTGCATGGACTTGTTCACACCTTGCACACATGGTGAAGTGACTTGTAACTAGTTTGACTCAGTGAAAGGAGGTCCACTTGCACATTATTTGAGGAGAGAAGATGGATTTAATGTGGACTCATCGCGCAAATATCTAGGGCGTACTTTCTATGGTGGTTTCTTCATGGTTGACTTGGTCAAAGGTGCACAAATATCAAGGGTGCATCATTACCTCTCTTCAAGGGTAAATTCATGCTTGGATATTTTATGGATTTAATGTGGACACAAGGCATTCTTTCCTTGGGCATGCTTGTCAAAGGAATACTTTAATGTTGTATTCAAGTCAAAGTAGTCCACAAGGCACAAGTACCAAGGGTGCACTTGTTGAAGAAGGTGTTTTTTATTGATTCTTGGTCAAAAGGCTTCTAGAAGAGACACTCTAACCATGACACTTGGCACTTGCATGCTAATATTGGAGAGTGCCCTCATTATTGGAGTTTTACACTTGGATTTTTCACATTATTTTTGGAAATTCGCCCTACCTCTTTGATTCAACATTTTTATTATTTTATTGAGGTGGTTATTTCTTGAAGAGCACCCTTGCTCATGAGGAGGACAAGTGGCTCTTTGCATGCACCTTGCTTGAGCATGAAATTTGAGGAAGATGACATGTGGGCCGTGGCTTCACATTCATCTAAGAGTTTCTATTTAGCATTATGTATGGGCATTTAGACCTAATTTGCCCACGTAGACTATTATTGTAATATTTTTGGTATTTTCTAATATTTTCCTTGGAGAAAAAATTAAGGAAAAAATTATTTTATTGTAGAAGAGAGTTGAGCTAAAATCTATAAAAAAGATTTGCTCACTCCTTCATTTGGCAATGGTTGGATTTGTGAGAACTTCCTCCCTTGGAGCTTAATGCAATATCTTTGGATGTGCTTGGAGGATCTACACAACTATTTATCTTTTATATATTGCTACTTTCCTTATTGCTGAAATTGTCTTTGACATGTATTCACGGAGTAGGAACTTGGTATACACATTCCATATCTTTTATTGATTGTCTATGGAGTATTGTCTATGGATCACATCACTCTCTACTTTAGGATAAGTGTATATCTATACCTTACTCCTGATAGCAGTAATCTTCATGAGTGTTGAATGTTATCTACATTTGTGACATCCTTAGATTTATCTCTGCAATTTGGGGCAGCAAGGAGAGAGGTAACATAGCTTGTACTTTTCAGCCATAGTGTTCTCTTTCCATCCTCAGAATTGCTTCCCATGTGAGCCTTGTTCGACCCCATGCACCCAACGGTATGACATTGTCTCCGGTCCTCCCATCCACTTCCTTTTCTTAACCTTTACAAATTTGTTATGTTGGAATTTACTCTCTATGTCACCTTTGTACTTCATAGCTTAAAATTCCAGCAATCCTATTTAGTGAAGCCCCCATTGAACCAGAGGAGAGCTGGCCTAAAGTGCAGAAGAAGGTTGGTGAGGTGATAGTGGCTTTCCTTCTTAGTTACACAAAGCTATCACCTAGGTGCTTGGGACTTTACACTTTCATTTGGTGACAGATTTTGTGGTAACACACT
>SNQJ01S0074353.1:1632-13264 GCA_010110895.2 Picea sitchensis
TTGGTATATATAGGAGACTAGGAGGTATAATTACAACTAATGGCCTAAATCCGACATAAATAAAATAACATTACTAATATAATATGCCCCAATTAAGGGGTAATGAGCCAATATTAGGGCTTAACATGTTGCTTTCAGGGCTTCATCCATTGCCAACATCCTCTGTTGTGTTGGTACAATTCTCTCAAATTTCGTTAGAAATGTCTCTAAATGATTCAAACCATCAAATGTAGGAAGATTACTTACTTTTGTGCCAATCCATAGAACTCCCTTGGTCAATTTGGCACACCTCCACATAGAGACTTCATACATTATGTTCTACCAATTTTCCAATGCTTCTTCTGAGTCGGATGAGCATGCACTCTCACTTCTCCAACTTAGATTTCCATCTGTTGTAGGATTAATATAATCCTATTGTCTTGTTGTCAATTTATAGATGTTCTCTAGCTCGTATGCATGATCTTCTTCTCTTATAGGTTCTTTGTATCTATGACCTTCATCAATATCAAGGGGTGCAATGACCTTAAGGCCATTGCCCTCGAATGTCATTCTTCCCTTTTTTAGGTAAAAAACAGTCAGATTGTTGAAATCCCAATCAATTCCTAACAGTGCAGGATAAGGACATCTACCATCAACAATATCAATCACTTTGAATTATGCAAATGTTTTTACCCTGTCGATGTCTACAGGGACATGCTCTAGTCTTCAAAAGGGGCTCATCGCCTACTAATTAGCCATTCTGAGCCTGATATGAGAGGAAATCAACTTAGGTTTTCCCATCAGTGCCCAAGTCTGCTTCATCATAACATTTACTTCAGATCCCAGGTCTAGGACCACATAGTCCACATTGTAGTCTCCAATCTAAGCACTAAGGTGCAGTTCCTTTTTTGTCCTCCTTTTTCTGGATACTTGATTCATAGCTCTACTCAGCAGAGGATCTATTCTTCCAATTTAATATTGTCTTTCCAGGTGTTGTAGTTCCCTCACAACATTTTCATATTTAATCAAATTTATACAAGTATACAAGAAGTCCATAAGCTTTCTTACCTCTTTTCCTTGTCTAGCTAGGGAAGACTAATCAAACACTGGTGGAATTTCACATTACCTTACTTCTGGTTGTGCCCTATATGAAGAAGCTTGTTCTCCTACAAATTCTTTCCTTGCTTCTTCAAAAGTATGTTTTTCTCTCCTTGGATCAAACAATTGTGCCTTCTCTACAGCTCTTCTGATCCCTGATCCATTTGTATTATTTCCTAGAGTCACCCGATCTTCTCCTAAAACAACACCTCCTCTAGTAATAACAACGACTCTGGGATCCTCCCTGCGAGGTTCCGTTGATATTAGTTGAACTTGTTGGTTTCCACCTCGTCTTTCCTGAAGTTTAGCTAACAATACTGGACAATCTTCAATGACATGGTCGAATGAATAACAGTAGTTACAAGTAGTACAAGGGTTTTGACAATCCCTTTCCAAAATTCCTAGTTGTGCGTAGTTATAGAAAATAATCTGACCTCGACCTCGACCCATACCTCCACCTTGTCCTCTTCCTTTGAATCCACCACGAGGGATGAATTTTACTCTTCCTGGGGAGTTGAACTGCGCACTATTTCCTTCCGAATATAATTCTCCTTGAATTCTATATGTATCCCTTGACCTTTCATGCATGAGGTCATAATCCCTAAAATCCTTCTCATCATGCCCCACAGATTTGCATAATGTACAATAAAGATTGGTAGGTGTCTAGACATATTTCTACATATAATAGCATTCACCGGGGCAATGTCTATTTCTACATACCTCACACCAGTGTATAATAGTCTGCTTCAATGGGTTAGGGGCTCTAGAGGCCAAGTATTCATTAAATAAGGGACAATGCTCTTTGTGATGGCCCTCTAATTTACATCGGATACACCAGATGTCTTCTCTTTTCTCTTTTCCTTTGTCCTTCTTCATATCTTCGACCTGTAAGGATAAACTAGTTAATTGATTCAAGATCTGGCTCATACTTGGATTGGATTCTCCTACAGGGGATGCTTCTAGTTTCATGGAAATCTCCAATGCTTCAGCTTGTGACATGACCTTCTGTTGCATCAAGGGAACTATGATGTATGGCAGGAGGGAAGTGATGAACCATTCGTTATGCTTCTCATCCAGAATATGAAAACTTAGTTGGTCTGTCAAGGTCTTAAACCACTGATCAAATTCCCAAACCGTTTCAGTTACCTTCTACTTGATATCCTTCAACTATGTAATACATTGTGACTCTGACTTACGTTTCTTGAAATTTTCACTCAATGTAGTCTTAATGGCATTCGGCGGTTTAGGTTCTACAGATCCTAAAGAAAATTTCATATACCAGCTCAAGGCGCGGTCCCTCAATGTAGTACTAAACTAAGCTCTCTTAACATCTTCGTCGGAGACTTGCTTAATGCTCCATACATATTCACATAAGAACCAGTGTTGGTTAGGATCTTGAGATCCATCGCCTCTAAAAATAGGTAGCCTCATTTCATCTGCCATAGATATTCCTTGGTTTCTCGACTGAGTATGTACTAAACTGCTTGTAACAATACTCTAATTTCTCTAATTACTCTTATTACTTAATGTTGCTAGAACAATAGGAGGATTAATAATACTTACTTCGATAATACACACAGTCCCTAAAGTTTCTGGTTCTTCTTGGTGAAGTTCTCCAATATCTACTTCCTTTTCCCTTGGGAACTCTGAATACTCCCCGTCTAATCTCCCTGCTTCTTCTCCACTGTACAAATCATTGTCTTGTGTGAATGGTCTGTAACTCTGCTCAAACAAGTTCGCAAGAGGAACCTTCCTGAATGATCTCCCACTTCGCGTGTGTCCAACCCCTACGTCATTGGCGTTGTCTGAATTCTTGAACATTAGATTTAAGATCCAACTAATTACTATATCTTCAAGATATTCTTTTCATGCAATAGCATCTTAATCTTCAGCTTCAAAAAGTGTAGAAACTTCCCTCTAGGTCCCTTAAAGAAATACCTATTTTATTGGCTATACGATTCCACTCTGTCAACAACAAACTCAATAATATACCCTCCAATAGTGCTATCAAACCATAGATCCACTACTCTAGACACAACATTATCGACTCTCTTGACTTTCTTGATCAGCGTTGTTGTCTAAACCACAAGTGGTCTATATCTAATCTCAAACTGAGTGTCTTCTAATCTAGATAACCAGTCATATAAATCCTTATGAACTCCTCCAAATAAAATCTCATGTATGCCAGTAAATATGTACCTTCCCAACCAATATTTTGCACTAATGCTAGGGTTTTTTCTCTGAGCTTTGGCGAAGTCCCTTTCTTGTTCTTCTAACCACTTCTGAATCTATGTCTTCGATGGAAACCACCTTGACATTCCCTCAAGAAGATCCTGATCCCGACAACAGAACCATTTGTTGTCACAGGGGAAAACCCAGGGTTCAACTCTAACAGCGCACCAACAATCCCTAACTCCTGGCCCTTTCGGAAACACCTGCAAAGAAGATGAAGTCTCACCTAGAGTAGCGATAGGGGGTTGAAGGACACGGGTGTGTACAACCAGAGGAAATGCAAAGGGATCTTGGAACAACAACGCAATTTAACCTAGATAGTCTTTAACAGTCTTACACTTGGCTTCGCAAAGTTATCTTATACCTTCTATCTTTCATATGGAAACAACAATGGAGTAACAGTATAATCAGATAGAAAATAACAAAACATAAACCACAAAGAACAACAATATTTACGTGGTTCACCCTCTCCCTAGGGATACGTCCACAGAACTGTGTTTCTTGATATATTAGATGAAAACATACAGTTCTATCTACGCACTTAGTTGTAGATCCTTCTCTCTCTTCCCCTCTCTCTCCCTTACCTGTGCACCCAACTACAGAGTTGATCTTCTCACCCAGCTGAACATCCACAATACAAGAATGCACAATACTTTGATCTCAATGTCATTGTCACCCACAATAATAATAACAACCCTATCAACTCTTATAGACCTCTATTTATACATTTCATGACTCTTAGACAACCTTAGAATGAAGTCTAGCTGTCAAAACCCTAGATCCAAAACCCTAGGTTCAAAACCCTAGGTTCAAAACCCTAGGTCCAAGACCCTAGGTCCACATAACCCATGTTTTCAGGGCTTTGCCAGCCTATCCTTCCTTATTTTCCATGAGGTGCTCCAAAGCATCCATTGGTGTCTTCTTCCGCTTGTTGAATTTTCCACAATCCATATTCTTTGATGCTTTATCTTCCTTGATCTTCTCTTTCAATGACTTGCTTTTCCTTACTTCATTCCTTCTTTTCCGATTCTTTAACCACTTCAACCCTTCCTCGGTTTGTGTGTATTCCACGCACTCCATACTTCGTCTTTCTTCTTCCTTAATATTCTCTTTCTTCCTTAATACATAACCAAGGGCCAACAATATTTTTATATTAAAACAAATATTTACAACATCTTGACAAGACATGTATGCATTGGTTGGGTCCTTTCTGCTTGGTCTGCATCAGGGAAGTCGATGTCACCAATATGGTTACATTGTAGGGATAGATGTTTAAGGGAATTATTAATGGTAGTATGTTGAAGGTGTACTATGGCCTGCAGGGGTCGCCTATCAATTAACTACATTCCTCCAACTTAGAGTTTTGTAAGGTAGGATTAGTGTAGGATGCACATTATGTAGAAGAGTACATAGTTGGTATAATTCACCTTTTTGGCAGCACAACATACACTCCAGTCACATAGGTGGACTATATAGATTGAAAACATTGCATATTCCCAATATTCCCAATTCAAGTCGAAGTTATGGCCTACGTACAAGGTATTGGCTCTGGCAGGATTCATATGGGACCGGATTTAGCTATCTGGCACTACATTACATTGAAGATTCAAGCAATCTAGTTTGTCTAGATCACACAGATCCCTGATACGTAATTATTTATGACCCCACATTCCAAAAGGAAAATGACCAATACGACAAATATGAATCGTTATCTCCTCATATGCAAGGCTTCATCGAGACTCTATAGTTGTTCTCTAATTGTTCACATTGACCAATTATTTACCTCGTTCTGACTTACATCTCCAATCGTTCCCCACTCTATAAATAACTTCTTTCACCCACCTATCCATCAAATATATCCTCTACGTCCCATTCTCACTCGCACCCACGTATCACTAACCCTCTCGTATAAGGAGGTTTCCCCCTTGAAGAGGCTTATTATCTAAAATTTTCTCTCTTTTCAAGGATTTGAGTACTTATTCTGAGGTTTTTCTATGCTATATTGGTATTTGGTTCCTAACATCTTTTATCGCTCACTTCTATCCTTCCATTTTCCACTGATCTTACCATCTCTTGTTTCAAGTCCCCTTTCATGGCCTAGCTTAATAGATGTCTCAAGACATGTAATTCCCAATCCATCTAGGAATCCAGAGCGCCCACAATCCATTTTTCACGAAGGTTTTCAATTCAACATCAACTTTTAGACAGAGGTCACACCCTCTTATTCACCCACAAGGTGTAGCCAAATACCACACAGTTACCTGAACTATGGTTTGAATTTATGGCAGTATGCCAGTTCTCTAGGCCCGAAGTTAGTTTTCTTGTCGCCATGGATAATCACCTTTGTTGAAGCAAATAGCCCAAGGCTGCAAGTTATCCTCTCCACTGGTATAAGAGGTTCATGTTTTCCATCCTCTATTGCTATCTCAACGAGACAGTAGAATGACGGTGGTCTCTCTTGATGGAGCTCGTCCTTGGGATCTACTTCTTGTAGGTCAAAGAGTAGTTGGACAAAGATCTAGTTGCATAGCTTTGTTCAATTAGGGGGTCAGTTTCTAAATGATGTTATTTAAATAGATCCCTCATTCATCATTCCAGAAACCTTTGAAGAGAGAGAGAGTTCAAGAATATCTCTAAATGAAGCCTAAATCCATCGACTACCTTGAGGAATGCTCGACTCATTCCAAGACCTATGTTGGGTTGCAAATACAACCTCGATAGATGATTTGATCTTACTCAAACCTGGCTACAACCACAACTTAGTTTGATGCTATGGTTCTATAATGATGATGATTTTCTCTTACTCAATTCCCACACTAGTCACTGCATGAGGAAATTGGCTCGAGATGAGCCAAATAACAATGGTGGGGGCCTATTGGCACCCAAAGTTTTGGGAAAATATTGCATGCGTGCAAAAATGAATTTGTGTGCACCTATTCCAATTTTGCGCCCACTCAAGCAACTACATAGGGGGTGATAGGAGGTGCACACACCAGATCAAGTTTTGTTATTGCGTTCTAATTCAAGTTATACAAATGCGCGTCAGTCCGAGTTTTGTGATGCACGCCAAAAATAAAGAAGACATTGCATGCATACTAGAATCAAGAAAACAATCTTCGGGAAATATTCCTGAATAATTAGTACAAGTAGCAAGACAAAACATGGAGCTGAAAGTACATGAGATGGAAAGGTAGTTGAGATTACCACGATTCCAAAGAGGCTATGTGGAATGCATGCATGTTACAGAAGCGTGTGGTACTAATAGTTAGAGGAGAGAGTGGGGAAGAACTAAAAGTGACAGAGCACCAAAGCCAAGATGTAGATTAAAGGGAGAAACGACAATAGAAATATATTTAATCAGTTGGTTTTCGTTTAATGGTTGTGGATATTGTTGTCCTTGAGATTACTCTGAGACTATGTTTTTTAATGTTTCTTTTTGTAAGTCCAAGTCCGTCACATTTGTAGAATCTGAAGGAAAGTGCATGGCATTGTGTAATGTAACATTGGGAAAATGTATAAGAGAGAAATTCTTTGTTGTTGTCAATGTATAAGTTTCTTATTGTATATTTTTGTTTCTTGAATGAAGATAATAAAGTTGCAGTGATTCTAGTTTTATGATGTGTTACTCATGTGTCAATTGAATGTGTTTGTTTTTGTTGCATAATGTAGCTATTAAAAGAATTTACAATGACTTGCCTAAATGTCAACCTGGATGGATTTTTGTGTAATCAGTCCTTCATCACCAACATAAGACTATATGGTCACTGTGATCCTCATAGCATCTTGGGTGAGACCTTCCTCAACCTTCAATTGAGGATTGATATGTCGATGCTTTGGGGTTTTTTTAGGTCAACTATGGATGAACCCACAAGGATACCATACTTTTTGTGTTGATTTGTAACTGAATTTCATATTTACATCTTGTACTTTTGAGCCTAATTTTGGTTTCATATTGTTGTTGCTTAACCATTTTCTTATGCATTCTCATCAGTTGCTATCCTTGTAATATTTACCTTTGAAACTTGGCACCTATATCCTAGGAGGAGACATTCCCCTGACTGTCCATATCTTGCATGTGTTTCCTTGCATTGAGCATAGGTATGTTCCTTACACTTGGAACTAATTTGATTGACCGTGACACTCATTTCCTCTATTGTATTTTAGCATTCTTTTATTCCTTTTCAGAATTTCTAATATGAAAAAGATATAAAAAAAAGAGCATGGGAAAGAGTCTTATTTTTAGTTTTTGGCAGCAGTGGAGTCTCCTTTGAACAAAGCACAAAGTTTTGAGTCCATGTCTCAATATTTTGGGTTTAGTATGGCTTTAGGAAACAAAACCAGTTACATAGATTTTTACTCCTCTAGCTAGTTATTCTTCCACTCACTATGGAGAGTCTGTTGATGCCTCCTATGTCACAAACTATGGTTATTCTTTCAATCCATGCTTCCTAAGTCACTCTATTATGTGGTTCTTTTGTTCAAAGGAATACATCAATTTCCTTTTATTGATAGATTCTACAAGTGTTCGACATCAGTGTGTTTATTCACACTTGTTAGAATGTACTAGGTACCTTGATGTTCATTATCATTATCGATGGGTTGTCTCACATTTTTTAATGGTATATGTCAATGATTAGTAATCAAACAGTGTCTCAATGTGTTTGACTTCAACTCATCTATTCACATAGTGCAAAATCATACCATCAACGTTTGATTTAAAGACCTCTGGTCCGTAGTAGCATCACCTCTTTTATGCTTATGCCTGAGTTGTGTTGGATAGTACCACTTCCACTTATGACATAGGTACTTGTGGGGTCTCAGTTGTTCAGTCCTTTCTTCCATATATCCTCCTCTAATTCTAAGACATAGATCCACTGTGTATCACTTTCGTGGATATGATCTTTTTGACATGGATACACTGCGTATTTCATGGATACACTGCATATACATCTGAATATTTGGCTATGCATAAGCCCCACATCTTCTTCCGAAATATGTCTCGGACAAGATACTAGGAAGGGAGACTGTTTATCAAACTGTTAAGGAAGGGATAATTGCATTCCTAGATGCAAGTTCCAAAAGGATTTGGCTGAAGTTTCCCATCAAAGTGGGAAGTTTCACCCTATTGAACATCCCTCATTCTATAAAAGAAGTTTTGGTCTTAAAAGAAATATGTTTATGCACGAGAGAATATAAGAAACATGATTTGAAAGGTGTTGTTATGGATCATATTAAATTTGTGGGGTTAATACACCCTTTTGTGCATGAAGAAAATAATTCATAGGACATTTTCCAAGGAGCCCTATTGTTTGAAGAAGTATTAAACTGGATTTAGGATGGAACAGGAAAAGAAAAATTACAGTTAGAGGAAGAAGAAAAAAGGAATAGAACCAAAGAACAGTGAGAAAAATTGATGGTCATTGAGAAGGAGAAAGAAGAGGAAAGAAATAAATCCCAAGAAACCAAAGAAGAAGAAAGCTTTAAGAGAGCTACAGAAATACAAGAAAGGTTCAAAATGAGGGGGAAACATAAAGAAGAAGAGACCAAACAAAAATAGGATGGAATTAGAAAGAAGGAGGTAGAAAGGAAGAAGATAGAAGAAGAGGAGAGAGAGGAAAAGAGGAAGAAGGAAGAAGCATCAAGAAAGGATGCAAAAGAAGAATAGAAGAAGCAAGAGGAAGCAAGGAAGAAAAGAAAAAAAAAAACAGAATAAGGAAGAAGAAAGAATAATAACAAAATAAGGAGGAGGAATAAAGGAAGAAGAAAGAAGAGGAGTTGGCATAAGCTGAGAGACAGAATAAAAGGAAAATAGAGGAGGACAAAAACAAAGAGTCTAGCCCTAGCGTTATTAAGGGGATTACATTGCTAAACTCACCTATCAATCTTGGTACCCCATTGAGCACAATACTACCAAGTTTTTCATATTCTCCTCAATTGATAGAGTTTGATGATGTTGTAGTATCCTTAGGAGAATATTTTTACAGCAAATCAAAAAGGGGAATTGAGAAAAGGTTAGCCAAAAGAAAAAGAATAGAAGACACTCCCGCTAGGGGAACATCCGATAAAATAATTTCATGGAAGTTGGGGTAAGACCCTCAAATAAATGCCATAGATACTGCTTCATCCCTGAATATTTTTGCAGGAGAAAACCGGGTCTCTATATGTGACTTAAGTGCTACATTAGACAATTATAAGGCAAGAGTAGCAGAACTTGATGAACAATTAAAGTTGCAGAAAGCCCAATTGGAGGATGATTTCAAGCACCAAGACACTGAGACTAAACAGTTACAAAGAGAGGAATTAGATACCATGAAAAGGTCACACTCACAAGAGATAGAAATATTAATAACAAAGCACCAAGAAGAAATTACTCTCTCCAAGCAATGAAAGTGGAAGATTATTGAATATGGAGAAAAGGTCCAGGGGATTGTGTAATATACCAGATATAAAATGTATGCAGAACATAAATAAAATGCTAGTAATGGCATAATAACAACAATATAACCAGAACATTCACCATAATAACATTGAAATGATATAAGAATAACAACAGAAATAGTGCTGTAATAGCACTGGTCTGTGTGTTCCACGGGCCTCTTGAGGGAGCAACCTCAGGTTAAGCCAGTAGAGCTCTATTACAATATCCAAGCTAGGGTAGCAATGTTCACGGGCCTCTTCGAGGGAGCAACCTCCAGTTGAGCAGAGCTCTATTACAATAATATCCAAGCTAGGGTTCTCATACCCTCGACTCCTATTTATACTAAAAAGAAGCATCTAGAGGAAGATCCTTCTAGAAGCGGAAGCTTCTTTTAGGTCTTCTTACATCCACCTTATTCTATTTTATTGAAAGGCCTTATTAATATTGACCTTTATTACATCCGAATATATTGTTCTACCTATGTGCGGATTAGGACCCTAACAGATTGAGAAAGATTGAAGGAAAGCAAGAAAGGGACACATTCACTGGAAATTTTGAATGAAGAAGCTAGCAAAGCAAATGAAGAGTTAAGGGAAGCATAGAAAATCCTCTTCACCCGGTTGAATGTAATTCAGGATTACCAAGAGGAAATCATCAATCTATTTTATCATCTAGATGAACTAAAGATTCAATACATTGAGATAGAACATGCATTTGATAAGATAATGTATTGGCAAGGTATACATGAAGAGAACCCTGCAAAATTGATCAGGTATGCTAAGAAAGAACATAGGAAAACTCAAATCTTAATGAAGAGCTAGAAAAACTCATGCCAAGATTTGAAGGAAACCATAAACTTCTCAAAAAAAAATCCTGTGCCAAGATGTGGAGCTCTACTAATGAGCTAATGAGTTGTTGGAGCAGTGTAATATGCCATTCATAGATGACCTCACTCAAGCATGACCCAAGAGAATGAGGATAAAAGGGATAACAACAAGCAGGTTATTGAACAACTAACCGAAGTTAGCAAAGACATATTGAGTCAATGCTTAATAAACCAATCAAAGAAGCTTCAGCTGAACATGATTTTGTAAATAAAATCCACATAAACCTAAAAAATAACCAATGCATACAATTCATGGACAACATATGTACGAGATTTAACTTCAAAGAAGCTTTCATGATTTTTTTTAATACATATTTCTTGATTATATTCGAATTATATATAGAATAGGGGATGTTGAAACGACAAGATGTAATTGTCAAGTTATAGAATGTAAAATGTTATTTTTAGGGTTTTTTTGGAATCTCGTGAAGTACATTTCATAATTTGATTGATTTGGTTATAAGTTTTTTTTTAAGTCACGAGTATACTCAAACACCACAAAACCATTGGAGCAGGGTTAAACCATAAGCATATGTACTTCAAAATAAACTCACTAAAATAACCGTTTATTGTAAAAATTATATGTGAGAGTTTGTACTTTGTTCAAGGTGTTTTGATTTGGGCAGTTGGATGAAGTCCAACTGTATCATCTTTTTTCGGTAGAAAAAAAAAAAAACTTAGTTTCAATAAGAAATCAAATATACATACTTAAAAAACTATTACTTACAACCTTTTCTTACAATTTTCACTATATTATCTATTTAACAAATATTAACAAATAAAATGTAGATTATAATCCATATTTTTTTATATTTAAAAAAAAATAGAATTTTATAATTTAATAAATTTTAATTACTTTTTTAAATAAATCTATTTAAAAACTCAAAAAAAAACAAAACCACTCTCACTAAATTTAATCAAAATTATGCAAAAATCATAACTCAAATATTATGTTATGTCCGTTGTTTAATTGGTTTTCTATTCAAATTACAATTGTTTAATTGGTTTTCTATTCATAT
>SNQJ01S0074353.1:38471-58695 GCA_010110895.2 Picea sitchensis
TTTTTTATCCTTTTTATCAATTTTTTTTTAAAATAAGTATCTATAAATTACCTTTCAAAAACAGTGATTACAGTTGCCCTAAACTGCCCAGTAGGGAAATCACTTCAGTCCTTTTGACAGAAAAAAGACCAGAAAAGAGGTATTAGTCTTCTTAAACAAGATGTTGTCACTCAGGGCCCGACTATTAAAAAAGTTGCTAAACATGAAAAAAAACTAAGAGCACTTTGAAACCTGAAATCATAATTAGCTTTGTGGACCTGAAGGTTGTGCAGTGTCCCGCAGTGGAATCACCCCAGTTGCTTCCCTCATGTCTGAAACAACTTCCTCTAGCCTAGCTTCTGGTGTGAACAAAGTGTGTAATTGGGTAGTCATGCTCTCTCTGCGGCGGTCCATCAAGTCCATCTTGAACCAAATGTCTGCCAGGTCGTGTCGGAGCTCGAAGACTAAACTGTGTAGAATCAGAATTGTGTCCAGAAGCCTCGAACATTCCTCACAATGGTTGTTGGATGCCGAAGGAGTTGACTAGGGCTGAGGAGGCAAGGTCGGTGAATAGGCGGATTGGACAAGGATGGTTCATTTTGGAATGGCCCAGGAGCAAGCCCAAGTGGACACGACCAGAGTGAGTGCCAAGGTGAAGGAGCTACAGGTCCAGTGGAGGATAACGATGATGAAGAGCCAGCAAAACCACCTTATCCAGGTGGATATCGGTGGCCACCCACCTTTTCCAATGGGCTCAAATCACTTTTTTGGCAATTTTGGCAATTTACTATTTTTAGCAATTTTTAACTTCCGGGGCCATTTTGAGGGCCTAAATGAAGGTTTTTCGGGATCGAGCTTCTCAATGATAGCCAAAGGCTCTGATTGAGCCCCCAAAATGAATCTTCTCGAAGATACCTTTCCAAGGAGCTATCGTGCGCCCCAAGTATGCCAAAGTTATGCCCCCAGGAAGTTGATACACCAAACTACCTAAAACGGGGCCCACAAAATTGTTGGCTTTTCATCTTATGGTGTTAGGGTTTTGGATTTTCTTTATGATAAAAAGGTATTTGGAGCCTCATTGTAAAATCATCTTCTTACGAATGCAAGTAGCGGACACATCTCTTCTTAGAGATAAGTTGTCACCATTCTAGCGAGTCTTTCACTCTGTATTTTTACAGTCTTTGTACATTTTCGCTCATTAATAGAAAATTGTGTATTATTGTATCTCTGTGTTTATGGTTGCATCTCTGAAACATTTCTATTATATTATTGGATATATGAGATATCTATGTACATTTCTTTATTATATCTCTGCTCTCATTTCATGCCGAAAATAATCTGGATCACCACCAGATTCGGTCGCACCTCCCAATTTCGATTCACCATCCTGCCGACATCTTGATACCACACGGTGCCTATTTTCGGACCTTCGCGCTATCGCGACATACCCATGAGGAAAAGAAACCAGAGTGGAGCAGAGGGAGAGTGCCAACACCGCGGGGATGAAAATCGCATGCAAAAAATGCTATCAAAACCAATGAGCCAGATGCCCAACCGTTCGTTCTTGTCGAATATAACCATGATCTCTTGTGTCGGAGTTCCCATGGGGGGAGGTGACAAACTACATCTAACGTTCAGAGCTATTAATGTCGAGGTGAGGTGAAATGGGAGACTCGACGTCTAGTGGTACCAACTGCTGTAGAATTGCGTGAGGCAGATATAATTAAGGCCTGGAGTTGCCTTAGTGCAGGGGACGTGGAAGCTCCTTGTCGCTCCCCTCCACCTACTGCCATTAAGCTTCATGGACAGATGAGACCCCATCTGGGGTCCCTGTTTATCAAATTACATTTAATAAAGAGATTGTTATTTCTACCACCCTTGGCTGGGTTGGGCTGTAGAATGCACTTATCTCTTCTCAACATAACAATGACAGTGTGGATTCTCATTATCTATGGAAAATTTCATGATATTCACAGGAATTTATTTGTCAATAATACTATAAGAATGTCTAAGGAAGTACAAGCAAGGCGTCCCTTCTGAATGTTAGGTTTCACAATCCGATGTTTGAAAAAACAAACTCTACAGTAATGAAAACTTGAATGTTAGGTCCAACTCGAATTTTTGGATCTCTTTGGCTCCACACTAAAAACATGGGGTCTCCACTTAATGAACCTATGACATGGCACGATATCAAAGAATACCCCTAATTTTACTGGATATTGAAAAATACCTCCTAAAATATTTTTGTTGAACGCCCCTCCCAATACATCTTCCCAATAAGAAAACCCCAATTTTTACTAGATATCACCTATTTTTATGAGACGCCCCTTTTATACTCTTAAATACCTATAAACCCCCTATATACCCCTCATCCCCCACCAATACCTACAATATATTGACCCTATTTTTCACAATTTAAAAGCCCCCTTTATGAATGAAAGTGAGAAGATATTGGTCAGCAAGGTGAAGCCCCTGTCACTAAAACAAGTTATGATTCGATGCATCAATGTCATTATTAACTTTTCAACACCTATTAATGTTCATATATTTCCATTGACACTTGGGCATACTAGGTACTATCGTTGGTTCATCGAAGGTTATGCCTATATTAAAGAGCCTATGGAGCGGTCGTTGAAGAACACATAAGATTTTATCTGGACAATAGATTGTGAAGCAACTTTTAACACTCTAAAGAAAAAACAACAGGTGATGGCCTCGATTTTGAGTTTCCCGATCTTGAATTGAAGGGCTAAATTCCAAATACACATTGGTGCTTCAAGTATTGCACTGGGGGAAATCCTGACAAAACCTGGAGAAGGGAGCTTATATCTTCCCATTTACTTTTCTAGCAGAAAGATATCTAGTATCAAACACCACTATATTGCCACAAAAAGAGAAGGCCATTTGATGATCATTCCACCTTGAAACTCTTACTCAATAGGCCCATTATAGAGGGGTACATATGTAAGTGGTTACTCTTGTTCCAAGAATTTTATTTTTAGGTCAATGTTAAGCTAGAAAAGCACAATGGCCACAATGTAGGGCCAAATCACCTCTCGTGGATTGAATCAGAGAATTAAGAGGCCTTGCAGATGTCTAGCTCCCTAGTGCCGACTTGTTCAAGATTGAAGTAGTTCCAGATTACTTGGAGGAGATTTCCTTGTTTTTGACCACATGAATAGCTTCACTTTATTAGTCCACTACCGAAAAAACAACACCTTATGGCTAAGGAAATCGATGATCAACTAATAGCAGGACATTTATACAATATTGGTTGTGAGGGTATTGTCTATTGATGTCTTTTAAATCACAAATGATCATATATCTTATGGGGATGTCATAGCAAGGTCGTATAGGGGCATGTAGGAGGAAAAGCTATGGTTGGGAGGATGCTATAAGTAGGAGTGTGGTCGCCTACAGTTTATAAATATGCCAAAATTCTTGCCAATAGTTACAATGTTGGTTAATGAATAAGTAGACCTTTCCAACAACACGAAATGTCTCTTAATTGTGTATTGCCTTTAGCTATTCTATTCGATAAGTGTGTATTTCATTGGGCTAATCAATCCACCAAAACAACCCGTGATCATCACAATTGATTATCACACAAGATTGGTAAAAAAAAAACACTTTTATAGCCCATTACATGATCATCACACAAGATTGGTCGAAGATACCCTCACCATGAACTATTCATTTGATATGGCTACAAGGTTTATTTTTTTAAATATCATTACTATATTCCATTGTCCCAAGAAAATATCATTATTATATTCCACTCTCCCAAGAGCTTAACCTATTATGGGGGAACAAACTTCATCAATGAGACTATTGCAACCCTCATCAAACAATTCATGAACTAGTATCATCGTACTAGCCTATACCATGCACATGCCAATGGTACATTGAAGACATTTAATAATATTTTAGAATACAACTTAACTATTGTCTACTCTATTAATAGGGATGATTTAGATGAGTGGATCCTAGTTGTAATATGGGCACANTATCATCGTACTAGCCTATACCATGCACATGCCAATGGTACATTGAAGACATTTAATAATATTTTAGAATACAACTTAACTATTGTCTACTCTATTAATAGGGATGATTTAGATGAGTGGATCCTAGTTGTAATATGGGCACATTGAACCACTAGTACTAATAAATTGACCAAGCAAACACATTTCAAGTTGGTTTATGGTAAAGAGGTAGTGGAACCCGCTGAGTTTATCGTTCTTAGTATGCTCATTGCACAGGTAAATTATATGACAGGTGAAGAATCACTCCAAGAAAGGTTGGTTGATTGAATGGTACTTGAGGATGACAAATTTTTGAATCCTTCCATTGGGATGTGGAAAAGGCTTGGAAAAATCCTTGGCACGATTACCACATAAAGCAAAAAAACATTTGAGAAAGGTGATATGTTCCTCTTGTATGACAACAAGTATTTGAAGCATCTTGATAAGTTACAAATGCATTGGCAGAGAACATTCCTAGTTGAAAAATATTAAGGGTTCTTGAACTCTTCACAAATGCATTGGCATAGCACATTCCTAGTTGAAAATATTAAGGGCTCTTGAACTCTTCATCTATCTCAATTGGATGGTGTACTTTGATCAAGGTTGGTGAATGACACTCACTTGAATCCCATTACCCTAACCTCTCAATAAATTGAAGGTATCTCCCTTGCTTAGGAGTTAGGTAGGGTAGGTTAGGTTTATTTCTTATGTCTAGTTTATTTATCTTTCTTTTTTATGTTTTGCGAGTCTAGGAGGCAATGTGTCACTTTAGAGTTTTGTTGGGTTGTTTAATTTCATATCTATCCTTAGTATGTCTTTGTTTATTTTGCTTCTTTCAGTCCAAGCACCACCTTTAAGGTTGATGATGGAATCTATCATTCCTTTAAGTGTAGTGCATGGGTATAAGTCATAAACATATTTGAAATAAAAATATAGATGGAGGTGAATTGGATGGGATGAGTCACGGGAGAATAACCTTTTATCAATTGTGTCATTACGTATAGGTTACATCAATCTAAGGTTTCGTTTAGGGAAAAGTACAACATGTGATAGGGGTCATTTGGGGAATGCATTAGGCTAGATGATGTGATTCATGGTTTCCTTAGGGACTTTGCTCAAATATTAGATATTGAAAATATGTCTAGGATGTTGAAAAATACTATCAAGCAATTTCTTGATGGAGAAGAAGAAGAAACCAATGCCCCTCCTCCTAAAATACATACCCACCTTAGTTCCACTCTAGTAGGTGCCTAGTTTGAATATCTTTAGGTTATGTGCACAAGTCTATGTCGATGGGTTTATTAGGAACGTCATCCATGAATACGGGGAATCATCGCTTGGGTTTCCCCATGAGGTTTTCATTGGAAAAAAAGAATAAGAAATATATACCGACCTAGTAAAGAGGAAGAATAAATCATGAAATGACCAAGAGTGCAGGCTCACTACAAACATTGCTAGCTATGAATTTAGAGATGTTATGTTAGATTTGGGATTTGACATAAACATCTTGTCAAAAAAATCCTAGAAGGTGATGGGAAGCCCTAAGCTTGTCTATTCACCAATTTAGTTGCACCTCTCCAACTAGTGTAATATTTTTCCCATTGTCGGGATGGAGGATGTTGAAGTTAACTTGGAAATATTAAGGACCATGGTAGATTTTGAAGTGATTGAAATACTAGATGAGAAATATCCTTATCCAAAACTATTGGGAATTGAGTGATCCTTTGACGATAATTCCATCATCAATATAAAGAAAGGAAATATGTCCTTTGAATAAAAAGGCATGTGGCTGATAGAACCTATTAATCCCTACCAATACCTAGGGTACACTAAGTCAACTGAAGATGGTAATAGTGAGTCTATGATATACCAAATCTATAATTGATCATTGGGAGAAGAGGTGACTATGTGAACCCAATTGTGGATGGTGGTGTTAGCTAGCACATTGTCTTCTCATTTGATATTGATTCTATGGATGCAATGTAGAATTGGAAAAAGAACAATCATGGACTGTCTTCTAGGAAATGCATATTGGTCATTCAAGTGTGGTGGATTGGATCTAAATTAAACAACCCTCCTATTTTCTATGGAACGAGTGGTGTGTATACTTTTATAAACATGGTCAGTAAAATTATTGAGTCTGGAAAAAAAAAATTGTCCATGGATGTGTCGCTTAAGGTCACCCCAACCCACTAGTGGGTCACCCATAAAGAAACCCTATAGAATTGGGATGAGATCCAATTGACTATTCAATATATATTCCTTCCACTAGAGGATGAGATGCTAAACAAATATCATGTTGACCTCTTTGAGTTTCATATCTCTAATTTATCCCAGGGAAGAACCTATCCAAATATGCATGTTCAACATTGTACAAATCTATGGATAACATAAGGGTGTCTTGTGAAATTTTGAACCATCTATTTCCGTACACCCTAGAGACCATCCCTCGATCCTAGTACCTACATGACGAGGAAAGGATATAGACGAAGGGTTATCAAGAGGTCTAGCAACATTTTGGTGCATCCTTTTCTTATATGAGCAATAGCATGATGCCCATTATCATCGCTACTCTCGATTATCTAAAGAAATTCCTTATTCATGGCTAGAAAGGTAGGCCATTTCCTTAGCTATATTTCAAGCATTGTTATTCAATTCAATATAATAAAGACAAAGAGGTCCACAAGTATCCAAAGTGTTGTACCATTGAACACAATGATGATGGTGAAGTTGACCCTAATGTAGTGTGCCACTTAAATTTCAAATAATCTAAGGGAGATTAGTTATAAAATACATTGTGGATGATTGAGACAGAAAAATATTTACAGAATATTTGAATCTTGGAAAAATAAGTATTGGCATGGAGAAAGAGATTAGTATTTCCTTAGTTGGTGAAAAAGAGGATGAGCAAACCATATAATAAGTTTCAATGTTACTTAGGGAGTACACAAAACTCTTCCTGAAGAATTTCACAGAAATGAAGGGCATACAAGGAGAACTAGGAGAGATCAAAATAGATTTGAAGCCAAACACCAAGCCCACAAAGAGGAGAATGTATGTATTGAATCACATAATCAAACAGAAGGTAAATGAAGAAGTAGACTATATGTTGGTAGTTGGGCTCGTCTTCCCATTCAAAGAATCAAATTGGATTAGCCCAATTTTGATCCAATCCAAGAAGATATGAGTAGGAGAGATCTAGGTACGTGTCGATTTCACAGGACTCAATGCAACTTGTATCCATGGTCCATTCCCAACACCCTTTAAGGACAAGACACTAGACCATGAGGCAAGAAAAGAGGCATGCTCATTTACAAATGAGTTATTGGGATACCACCAGGTATGCATTGCCAACAAAGACAAAATGAATATGATCTTTGTAACTGAATGGGTGTCTTATGCTTATAATGTGATGTCTTTTGTTTTAAAGAATTCCCATGAGGGTTCTCTGAGATTGTCCTCGYATTAGTTTGAGATTGCATATATTAGTTTTTGGAGGTATTMTTATATGAATGTATAATGTATAGCCTCCTAACAAYTCATATTTTTATGCTTTTCCTAATGTTCAAAAGGTGTCAACAATTACAAATCTCGTTAAATTTGAAGAAGTGTATTTTTTGCACCTCCTTTAGAGTTCTACTTGGGAATATTGTATGTTGTGACTARGTACTAGTTGACCCGACTAAGATTAATGCCATTATTAACTTGTCAATACCCACTAATGTCCATATATTTCCATTGACACTTGGACATACTGGGTAATATTGTTAGTTCATCAAATGTTATGCCTCTATTAAAGATCCTATAGAGTAGTCATTGAAGAATATAGAAGATTTTATCTGGACAATAGAGTGTGAAGCAAATTTTAACACTCCGAAGAAAAAATAGGTGATGGCCCCTATATTGAGTTTCCCTAATTGAAATATGGCTAAATTTCACATACACATTGATGCTTCAAGTATTGCACTAGGAGCAATCATAACACAACCTAGAGAGGGGACCTTATATCTTCCCATTTACTTTTATGGTAGGAATCTATCTAGGATTGAACATCTCTATACTGCCACAAAAGGAGAATTCCATTTTATGGTGTATTAGCTCCAAAATTTTAGGCACTACTTGTTAGGTGGCCATTTTAAAGTTTTTACATATTAGTCCACCTTGAAATACCTTGTCAATAGCTCCATTCTAGAAGGGCACATATGTAATTGGTTACTCTTGTTCCATGAATTTTATTTTGAGGTCAATGTTAAGCCAAAGAAACACAATGTAGGTCCAGATCACCTCTTGTGACTTGAATCGGGAGAATTAAGAGGCCTTGCAAATGTCTAGCTCCTCAATGTCGACTTGTCAAAGATTTAAGTAGTTCTAGATTACTTGGAGGATATATCCTTGTTTTTGACTACATGAATAACTTTACTCGATTAGTCCACTACCATAAACAAACACCTTGTGGGGAAGGACAATTATTATCAACTAATATTAGGACATTTATACAATATTGGTTGCATGATTGTAGAGGGGCATGTAGGAGGAAAAGCTATTGTTGGGATAATACTATAAGTAGGAGTGTGGAACTAGGTACAATATACAAATATGCCAAAGTTTATTCGGAGAGTTACAATGTTTGTTAATGAATAGGTAGGCCTTCCCATCAAGATGAAATTCCCCTTAATATTGTCTTGGCCTTGCAACTATTCGAGAAGTTTGCAGTGTATTTCATTGGGACAATCAATCCACCAAAACAACACTTTGTATACCATTACTTGATCATCACAACTAACTAACACACAATATGGGTCGAGGCTACCCTAGCCATGAACTGTTCACTTAATATGGCTACAAGGTTTATTTTTGAAAATATCATTGCTAGATTCCATTTCTCCAAGAGATTAACCAATTATCAGAGAACACACCATTAACGAGACGGTTGCAACCCTCATCAAAGAATTCATGAATGAGTATCATCAGAATAGCCTATACCATCCATATGCCAATGGCACAGTGAAGGAATTTAATAACACTTTATAATACAACTTAACTACGGTCTACTATATTAATAGGGATGATTTAGATGAGTGGATCCTAGTTGTAATATGGGMATATTAAACCACCAGTACTAATAAATTGACCAAGCAAACACCCTTCAAGTTGGTTTATGGTAAAGAGGTMGTGGCACCAACTAAGTTCATTTTTCCTAGTATGCTCATATTATAGGTGAATTATATGAAAAATGAAGAATCACTCCAAGAAAGGCTAGCAAAGTGAATGGTACTTGAGGAAGACAAGTTTTGGGAAGCCTTCCATCAAGATGTGGAAAAGGCTTCGAAAATTCCTTAGTGTGATTTCCACATAAATAAAAAATCTTTTGAGAGAGGTGATATGGTCCTCCTATATGAGAACAAGTATTTGAAATGTCTTGGTAAGTTATAGATGCATTGACTTACCTCGTTCTTAGTTGAAAATACTAAGGTCCCTTGAAATCTTCATTTAACTCAATTGGATGGTGTACTTTGATCAAGGTGGGTGAACGATGTTCACTTCAAGTCCGTCATCCTAACCTCTCAATAAATTGGAAGTATCTTCTTTGTTCAGGAGTTATTTAGGGTGGGGTAGGTTTATTTCTTAGGTCTAGTTTATTTGTCTTTATTTTTTCATTACGTGAGTCTAGGAGACAACATGTTACTTTTGGGTTTTTTTTGGGTTTTTCCATTCCATATCTAGCCTTAGTATGTTGTTGTTGTTTTTTCTTCTTTTAGTCCAAGCACCACCTTTAAGGATGAGGAGTTAATCTATTATTCCTTTAATTGTAGTGGATGGGTAGAAGTCATAAATATATTTGAGTAAAAAGGACAACCGGAGGTGAATCAAGTGGGATGAGTCATGAGAAAATAGTCTAGGCTTATCGATTGAGTCATTACATATAGGTTACATCAATCTGAGGTTTCATTGAGGGAAAAATGCAGCTCATGATAGGGGTCATATGGGGACTGCATTAGGCTAGATGATGTGATTCATGGGTCAATTTAGTTTTCCACCAAAATATCCTATAGATTTCACCTAGGTGTGTGTCAACATTTATTGTCAAAATATTGAAATCATTACCAAATATAAATGATTGTAGAAGATTTAAACGACCTTTTAGGATCTAAAGAAATGACTAGTTTGACTTATGTATTAAAGCCATGGATTCAAAATCTATCACATGCATTATGGTTGCTAATGATCACCTACCTACTATTAATACTCTTTGATCATAGATAGAAACTTAGCAAGATTTTGGCTCATCATGTTTGTCTTTAACTTTTCCAACTTGAGGTACTCCACTCTAGAGCTCTCCCTTTCATTATGCAACCACCAAATCACCATAAGAACACCCCTAATGACATTCAGTCAAAATTCTTAGTTTTCTATAAGTATCATTTCCACTAGTTAGTGCCAAAGATGTGGAAAACAATATTTAGTGTTGAAGTTAGGAAGAAGAAAGTTGATTGGAACAAATTTGTCGACTCCTTTGTTACCTATATCAATGGTCCTAAGGGTTAGTTAGAGTCATGAAGATTGTTTATCATGAACTATCATATCCATATCTATTTCTAGAGTTGCAATTGAATGTGTATCAATTAACAGTAAGGACCTACAGTGGATAAATGAAGACTGAAATCATATTAGAATTCTAGTAGTTGTATGAGTCTATTCTCATGAATGTAACAAAGGCCCCTACCATTGGGAGCATGAAATAAGTCATTATATGTGTTATGTAATTTTTAGCTACATGCACAATGGCCACCTTTGGCTGGAGCACCCTTCTCCCTTCAATGTTCAATACATTGAGGATTTGACTAGGTTTTTTTATAATGGGCCAAATGTCACTACAACTTATTGGTACAAGAAAAGGGAAAATAATAAAGCATAATAACCTGGTGTACATCAAACACTAAATGAGGTATCTAAGGGGTTCAAATTGAGAATATAAACCACTATGTTATCAAATTAGCTAGTCATATCATGAATTTACACATAATGAGGAAGATCTAATCTTGTGAGTGTAGACTAGACATGCTCTCCATTGTATAGGTTTGTATGCAAGGCTTCGATATCAATTGGTGCCAATACAAAATGAATGAAATTGTGGACATGGTCAAAGATGCTCAAGATACTAGGTATCAACTCAAATATGGCTATCATTCAGTTTCTTTTGACATGTTACATTGGAAGCCCCAATTTGTTCATCACACTTGTTCCCTAGAGAGTAAGGAATTAACATCCATGAGATTTTTTCCTTGGAAGATTGGCAAGGATGATGAAAATATCAACCTAAATGAGCGATCTTTCCAAGCATTGCATAACAACTTGGTGGTTACCAACCATAATTCCATTTACTTCCCTAACTAGTTGATAGACTATTATAAGTGTGCTTTCAAGTTCAACATGGATATCAATTTCTTTTACATTAGGTCGAACATGCCCACAGGTGAGTGTGTTGACACCTTCCCACTTTCATTTATTATCTTTAATTATGGCATTGAGTGAGAGATATCTACATGGACAATGATTACTAACTAGGAAGCACTTAATGAGGTTTTCTTTTTATTTCAGTAGGTGGATGGTTATTTAAATAAATTACTCAAATGGACATATTCAATTCCAATAAAGGAGATAACCCTAAGGACCCAAAATAAGAGTAAAAATATAGTGACTTGAGAGATCCAAACCCTGAATCAGATGACATTTTAGTGAAAGAGCATACCTCAACAACCTTCCCTAAGGAATCAAAACTACCCTTAATGCTCCAATTCCTAAACAATGTTACGATTTTAGGTATATATTTGAAGGAAAACATCTTGACAAACATCCCTACTAGAGGTGCTTTAATAAAGAAACCATGTACTCATATACACTTGATTTTTAAGTAAAACAACATTACATTGAGAACTTTGTTTATGTCTAATATAGTGCATTGGATTATAGTCTAATAGAAATATCTTGTTGATGTTGTTGTAATCTTGAGAGATTCATCCAATGGAATTTCCTAGGTCCCAACACCAAGATCATACAATCCACTATCCAGAATTGGATAAGTATTTTCAAGGGTAGGGAGAAACATATGCAAGACCTTCAGGAGTGTGAAGATCCAGGGTTAATCATCAATAGACCAACAAAACCCCTAGACAACGACCCTTTCGACATCACCTGTAAGAAAGTGAAGTCTCACCAGAGGCATCTAGAGGCGCTGCAGGAACCAAGGTTCTACAGTGGTGAGGGGAAGTGAGGAATTCAACATGTCTTTACTAACCATCTACTCATGTGCATAGTTTCCATTACTTAATAGTTACTTATCATGCAGCATACCCAGTGTGCGACATTCCTTTACTTGATATTCATTCATTTACCAGTTACTTTATTGCGCGACAGTATAACAACATATATGAATAACGCATCCAACATACTTAAACATTTATCATCATGACATAGTAACTTTAAACATCATAACATGAAAAATAACACATCACGACACAGGTTTTAATGTAGTTCATCCAACTTGGGATACATCTACAACAACTGGCTTCTTATATTAGTCATTGATAATCTTCTTACAGTTGTGCATTGCACTACAAAATATGCAATAGTAACATTACCCAAACCTGCCTAGTCATTCTGCTACAGTGCAAGCCTCACTCCTCATTTGTACCTCAAAACATCTTCCAACGCTTGACTCAACTTACCCAAACACATTAACAACTTCTCATATGCCGAACCCTCGGAACACTCTCCAACCAAAAACCCTTTACATATTTATACATCAAAATAGGGCTAATCATGTTACAACATGGAAAAAATGTCCCAAAAAATCAACGGTTTATAATTGTTTTCCTCCTTTTGCATGTTTCTCCATCGCGTTCTTTGAATCCTTAAAGTCATCTCTCGCCGCGGGCTCTGGTCGATATTCTAACTGCCTTTTATTCTTTGACCTATTCTGGTGTAGATCCCATAATTTATCCAAAACTCCAATCCAACAAGCCCCCAACACTCACATGTGGCTCATCCCGAGCCACTCAAGCCTTCTTCCAGTGCAAAATGAATTTCTTGAAGGTCTCCTTCATTTTCGTGGCCTTTTCCTTTACCTCTATTTCCTTCTGCAAAAAAAAATTGACTGTGTCGACAATGATCTGAGCATGCATCTTCGCAACACTTTTGTCAACTTCATGTTTGATTATCCCTTGAGTTGTTTCTAAGGCTGTTGTCACTCTGTATGCTTCGTCATGTAGTACTTATATCTATTGTGTGCGATCCTATTGCTCCGCCCTTAGCTGATTTATTTTTGAATATAGCTTTTTGTTCTCATTCATTATCATTACCACCTCTATTGGAAGTAATGTGCCCATTGTTGTTTTGAACTTTTGCGCCTTTTCCTGCATAGCCTGGATCTTCTAGATGATCTCTTGTTTCTCCCTATATTCATTGATTTGTTTCCAGAAAGCATGGGTTTCTGTATAAAGTTGAGCACATTCTACTTCTATATTCTTCATGTTCTCCACCACTGTTGTCACTATTTCCTTCCTTTTCTCCCTTTCTTCAGATGGAGTGCTCAGTGTCATTCGTTCTTCTAGGTCGACAATTTGTGCACAAAATACCTAAATGGATTCACTTATCTTAGTTACTTGTTCTTCGATTGGGACCTTTGTCTCTGTCCGCACTTTTGGGAGTTCCTGGTAAACCTTCTTGAATGTCTGCTGCATCTTTTCAACCTTTTGTGCAACCTCATCGTGCTCCTTCTTTTCCTTGTTGAACTCCATCTCCAAGGCTACGTTCTTGGTCATAACCTTAACTAAATCACTCGATGTCTTTTATGCACACAAGATCATCTCTTGTTGGACTCTCAACTATAATTATTGTTATACATCTATTGGCAGTTGAGATAACATTAATTCAATGTGACCTAGTGTTCTCTCTTGTTCTTGTATCTCTATGGTAGGGAACTCTACCACCCCTTTTGTTAGCTTAACCAATCTTCGTTCTCCTGCAACTACTAATGATTGAGAGGTTGTTTTCCCTGCCTCCCCATTATTTGTAGTCATTTGTTCATATTCCATCTATCGCACTTGTGTGAACTTGGATGATTCCAAGAATTGTCGCAACTCTACCATATGTTCCTACATCCGTCTATGCATCTCCTCCTTTTGTTGATTCACGCGTTGAAACACGCCATCGATGACTTCTTTCACTTGATCGCATATTTTCTCCAAATATTCCTCTGTCAAGGCTTGGATAGCCACTTCATTAACAAATTTTTTCTTTGGTCATTGATGTATGGATTTCCATGTCTCTAGTTCCTTCCGCTTCTTGTCTGTGCATGATGTTTTTTGGTGGGGGTTTCCTATGTTCCCTTTCCTCCTCCCTATTTGTTTCCTTCTTCATCATCATCATCGATCTCTTGTACCTATGGGTTCTGTTTCTCGGATGACCCTGTTTATGTTGGTGGAATATTCCACTCAACGTACCAATCAACCATGATATGGCCCATCTCCTCCTCTGTTAACCTGTATTGGGTGGGAAGCCATTGTTGATCCAGGTCCTTTTATCTTGTACGTACATATGATGACTCCATGCCTTGAAGTGTGCCACTGCCTTATACACCTCGACCACCTATGGTGTTATGCCTGATGTCCTCTTGGTGTTTTCCCTAATAGTTTCCTTATAGATGTAAAATGCAACATTGTTATCCATCTGTTGTGCCTTGTGCATAGTATACCATAGGTTTTGATAGCAAACGACTAAACATGGCCTCTCCCTGACTCCCAAAAATTGTGTGTCATATGGCTCCCTCCAAGATGATAGTGTTATTAGAATTAGTAACCATGCATATTGGAAATCAATCCCCTTATCCTGTGCTTCCTCACAATCAATCAAAAATTGGTTTAGTAAAAACATCGTCGAGTTCATCTAGACACCCTCGATGCACCTTTCTGTTGTCGCTATGACTGTTGTTGGGACTTGATCTTTTCTACCCTTTCTTAACAAATTATAGGCTAAGTCTTGCATCAAAAACCTTACTGTCGAGTCGCATATGCTTGCGACATCTAATCCATGATGTCCACAGAATGTATGGAACTTATCCTCCATTCTCTCAGCTAGATATTTTTCATTCTTCTTGTCGAAAAATAACAAAGAGGATTCCTCCCCCTATGAAGAAATACTGATAATATGTATGATCAGGTTTGTATTGATGGACACTATCCTTTCAAGCCACATGTATCCCCCGTGCACCCAAATTAGAAACATGTTCACACAAGCATTAATCTCTTGGCTCCTTCCAAAGTGTTTTTCGAATAGGTTTAGAAGACCTTCTTTTTGCAACCCCGTAGCCTACACTCATGGTTCTATGACTATCATGTGAGTCTCGAAACTAATGTACTTATTCAGGATCTTGTTGGGCACTAATTCTGGAAAATTATTCTCATTTTTTATGTTGTGGTTGGCATAATTTAAAGCGGGTATCCGACCTAACATGCCCCCTTCCACAATCACTCCTTCTGGAATCGATGGCTCCACGTGTGGGTATTTCGCGTCCTTTGGTAAATTGATTTGTTTTTTGGATGGATTTCTCAGTGGTATGTAGTCTCTGGGGAATATTGATGTCAAGGAGGATTCCTCTATCATTTCTTCAACTACATGCATCATCTTGAACCGAAGTTGTGGCTTCCTTAGTTGGTGCCATCTTCTTCTGTAATTGTTCTCTACATCCAACTAGGCTCTATAACTCGGATTTGAAACTTCGTCTCTGTAACTCAACTCTACAACTTGGCTCTCTATGTGAATTATAGCTGACAATAACCTTTCCCCGTCGACCCTTTACTTGCTTTTATACTTCATTTCTAGTTGTTATCTTCCCTTCACGCTTAAACTTTATGTCTAATCCACTAGTGGTTTTCATTCATTACTTTCCTTAATGCTCCATTAACTCTTTATCTTTGGCGAATTATTTGTTCGATTATTCAATTGTCAAGATCTTTTGGCTAATCTACATTTATTTTTACATGACGCCACTACTTCGTCGTTATGGTAGCTCTTTATTTCACATCCCATCATGGATTGTCTTAAATTCTCTTAACTATCGTCTACATGATTTGTTCTCTCTGTGCAGTCTCTTATCTCTATGCTTTCTCTTCTCTCTATGCAAACTTGCTTCATTCATATGTGTGCTCTTCTTCCCACTTCTTTCTCTTTTGTGACAATGTCCTCCTTTTCCTTAACTTCTCGGAATCTTCAACTTTCGACTTCTTTCCTGAACTATTTTCTTTCTTTTTCATGTTTTACTTTCTTTTTCTTTATTTTATTTCTACAGTTCTCTATGATACAAGTTATTATTTGCAACTCGCTTAGTGCATGGAAGGACGGTTGTCCCTGTACAGTTCCATTTGTCTCCCATTCACTATTATTTCCATGACTTGTTCGTTCAATTGTTCTAGCTAAACAACACCTGCTTTTGTCACATATCTGATCACATATGGCCCTAACCAGTGCATCCTAAACTTCCCAGGGTTCTATAAGAACTTACTATCATAGAGTAGTACTAAATATCATGTATAGAACTTCTTATTCTTTATGTGCCTGTCGTGCCATGCCTTTTCACGTGCCTTCTCTATCTGTTGATGAAACCCTGCAAAAAATAGATCTTCCTCTAATATCAGTAATTGTGATAGTATTTCTTCTATTGCATCGAAATCCGTAAGGTCTGTCATCGCAACAATGCGTAGACTCAGAACCAAAAACTCCATAGGGCCACATGATTGCTTCTTGACCATATGCTAATCTAAAAGGTGTCTTTCCTGTCAACTTCTTGAATGTAGTTTTATAAGCCCATAGCACTACAAGGATTCTTAAGTTCCAACCATCCCGTCCTACATTACATACCTTGGTCAATGCATTTTCCAATATCTTGTTGAAGGCCTCCAAAGTTCCATTCGCTTGCGGGTGATACATAGTTCTCTTTTGGTGTTGAATCTAGAATTCCTCAGTCAATGTTGCAATTGTCTTGTTCAAAAAGTGAGTCCCCTTATCGCTCATAAGTACTTTAGGACACCCAAATCTTGTAACTATGTTTTCAAATAAGAACTGTGAAATTGTCTCTGCACTGCAATCTGTAACTGGTTCTACCTCTACTCATCTTGTCAAGTAGTCTGTCGCGGTAATTATTGTAGATTTTAACCTTGTACATGATCTACTGTAAACAAATATTCAGTAAAAGAACAAAAAATATACAATGACAAATACAAACATTACACAAAGATTTTTCCCCTGGAAACCCAAACCGGGAAAACCAACATATTCTATATTCATTCATGTATGATACATTGTTTACAATACAATATACATATAGGAGCCAGCGGCATCCAAACCCTAACCCAGTGACATGGATTAGTCCACAAACCTAATTCCTTAACCGAAAATAGAAAACCATTGGCAAAAAGCCATGTGCCGAAAAACCACCTAAATATGTGACACGTTTCTCGAGGTAGAAAAAAAATTCTCGGGGGTGCTGCCCCCAAACCCCCGCGCGGGGGGAATTCGCCTACTTGTGCAACGAATATAACACATACCCAACATTCTCCCACTCATTGTTTTCTTTGCATACAGGGGGTTACAGGGTTACATAGTCAACAATCCATGGCAACAATGCCCATGGATCCTCTACACCAAGAGAACTTCTCAGTGCTCACAAATTTTGTTAATGAATATGCAACATTCTTCAAAGTGTCCACCTTCATCAACAATACTTTCTTTTCTTCAACCATGTCTCTCACAAAGTGATATTGAATATCAATATGCTTTTTCTTTGAATGATGAGTTGGGTTTTTCGCCAGAAAAATTGCACTCTGACTGTCACAATCTATCCTTACAACTTGTTGTACCAACCCAATACATGAACACACTATTTGTAACCATTTACTTTCATGAGTGGCTACCATGTATTCAACTTCTATAGTTGAAAGTGCCACTACAGCCTGTCTTTTGCTCATCCAACTTATTACTCCTCCAAACAGGTTAAACACATACCCACTTGTAGATATCCTACGATCCAGATCTCCAGCCCAATCTGCATCCATAAATCCATGTATATCCACCACTCTGTCCAATCGCGATCTTCCTTCGTATCACAATCCATAGCTAGCAGTGCCATGCAAATACCTGAAAACCCTTTTTATTGTTGTCCAATGCTCCTTCCCTTGTTTTGTCATATACCTGCTCAAAAGTCTCACTGCATGTGCAATGTCCGGTCTAATATAGACTATTTCATATATAAAACTGCCAACTGCACTTGCATATGGAACACGAGACATGTCCTCCTCCTCTTCATGTGTCTTGGGACACTGATCCGAAGATAACTTTACACCAACAGGAATAGGAACCTTGACCGGTTTACATTCCTGCATATTGGTGAAAACCCCCCTTCTCTCCAAGGGTTGTGCAACCTCTGGGTCTAAGATCTTCTCAAGACTGAATTGAAATAGTCTTTGATTCCCTACTAGAACCTCTAAGAAAACAATCCACAGGGATTTATGAAAACTTCCGCTTGCATGAACAAGCACTAAGTGAAATCCTTTTTCCACGTGACCACGCCTTATGACCACACACTTATTTGAAAAGGCACGTCACGATTTCACATATCGGCTATATGAGTCAACCGACTCTTCGTCCTTCAAACTTCTGAGTCCCAAAATTCCAACAAGGGTCTAGCGCATGCTAGCTCCTCCCTTATCCTCCATCCATATGACCCTTCACTATGACCTGGGGCCAATCCTTCCGAGCACGTCGAGATTTCGTGTATCAGGAACTCCCGATGTGATTCACCTCCATTCTCTCAATCCTCTGATACCAGAAATTGTGAAATATTCAGATCAGATCAACGGTCCACACTGGCTCTACAATCAATGGTTGTGATTATGTTGTGATTTCACGTTTCGAGAATCCTCGTGACTCGTACCTCCAACTTATCGATTTATGAATCAGTGAAACGCTGTTGTGTTGTCATGTGTCATCCTTCAATGGACGGTTCTGATGATTTTGGATTTCGCGTTTCGCGATTTCACAAATTTCACTCTGCTTCTTCCAAATCTTTTGGTTTCGTGAAATTTCGATGACTCCTCGTGACTAACCAGTGTGCTACTTCTTCAAGATCTAACGACTTGTAAGATTTAGTCTCTTTCTGTAATATACCAGATATAAAATGTATGCAGAACAGAAATAAAATGCTAGTAATGGAAAAATAACAACAATATAACCAGAACATTCACCAAAATAACACTGAAATGATATAAGAATAACAACATAAATAACACTTTGAATCTGAAAGAAATGTTCACGGGCCTCTTCGTGGGGGAAACCTCCAGTTGAGCAGAGCTCTATTACAATAATATCCAAGCCAGGGTTCTCATACCCTCGACTCTTATTTATACTAAAAAGAATCATCTAGAGGAAGATCCTTTTAGAAGCAGAAGCTTTTATTAGGTCTTCTTACATCCGCCTTATTCTATTTTATTGAAAGGCCTTATTAATATTGAACTTTATTAAATTTGAATATATTGTTCTACCTATGTGCGGGTTAGGACCCTAACATGTCCGCCCCCTGAAAAACAACCTTGTCCTCAAGGCTTGAGATGAGGAAATCGTTGCAGAATGGTAGCTGGTTCCCAAGTGGCGTCTGCTAGAGTTGTATCTTTCCACTGGACTAACACTTCCTTGATGGTTCTCTGATGTAGGAAATGCTCACGCTGGTCCAAAACTGCTTCTGGTTGTAGCCAAATGGATCCTTCTTCAGCTAACTCTGGAAGGTTGGTTTGAATTTGGCACTTAGCTCCAATCACCTTCTTTAAGCATGAAACATGAAAAACAGGGTGTAGCTTCGAATGGCTGGGAAAAGCTAACTGATAGGTGACTTGTCCCACATGCTTGAGCACGGTGTAAGGACCATAAAATTTTGGTGCTAGCTTCTGACAATACTCGGCCTTGAGGGAAGTTTTCTTGTAAGGTTGCATTCAAAGAAACACTTGATCCCCTTCTGCAAATTGATGTTCAGAGCAACCTTGATCTTCTTGTTTCTTCATGTGATTCTGTGCCATGACCAAATTCTCTTTGAGGGTATGGAGAATGGCCTCCCGAGCTGTAAGTGTTAGGTCAACCGCCTGGACCTTCGAGGCACCCGGTAAATATGAGATAAT
>SNQJ01S0074354.1:0-17728 GCA_010110895.2 Picea sitchensis
AAGGGGCACATCCATCCCAGCTCGTCACGTTGCGGGAGCCCAATCGTGCTGGTATAGGATAAATATGGAACCTAGTGACTCTGCATTGATTACAGGGCTCTGAATAAAATCACAGTTAGAAACTGGTACTCGATTCGCCGAATCAACGACCTCCTTGATAAACTCACGGGGGCCAAATACTTCAATAATATTGATCTAAAGTATGGCTACCACCGGGTCCTGATAGAATAGACAAATGTATGGAAAACTGCCTTCAAGTCAAAGGAAGGCCTTTTTGAATGGTTGGTCGTGCCCTTTGGTTTGAAAAATGCTCCATCCACTTTCATGAGGATGATGTACGATATCCTACGACCATTCACCAATACTTTTGTAGTGGTTTATCTGGATGAAATTCTCATTTACAACAATACTTGGGCCACACACTTGCAGCATATTCAACAGGTTCTGCACAACCTGCGGCAACACAAGCTATATGCCAACTTGGAAAAATGCTCCTTCGACATGGACAGGGTCCATTACATGGGCTGCATAATTGATCAACATGGTGTACATGTGGATCCAGACAAGATCCAAGACATCCGTAACTCGCCAACCCCAACCACACTCACTAAGCTTTGGAGCTTCTTGGGCCTTGCCAATTTCTACCGTAGGTTTGTGTTGGGATTCTCCCATATTGTATGGGCCCTCAGCCAAATAACCAGGGGTGGTGGTAAGGAAAAATTGGCATGGGGCTGATCCCAACAACAAGTGTTCGACGATTTGAAGTAGCGCTTATGCTCAGCCCCAATACTTTCACTACCAGACCTGCAACAGCCCTTTGAGATCGAGACAGATGCTTCAGACTATGTGGTGGGCGTCGTTCTCACTTAACATGACCACCCTGTGGCCTATCATAGCGAGAAACTATCAGACGTTGTTTTTAAGTACCCTACTTACGACAAAGAAATGTACTCCATTGTCCAAGCCTACCTCCATTGGAGACATTACATTCTTGGGAAGGAGACAATCATCCACACTGATCATAATCCACTGCAGTTCATGCAGACTCAGGGAAAATTGCAGAATGATCTCCATCAAAAGTGGTCCACATACTTGCAGCAATTCCACCTCAACATCAAGTATAAAACAAGAAGCACCAATCGTGTCGTTGATTGCCTCAGGAAACCGCCAGTCATGACACTCACCATGGTGCTAGACTCTTGTGGCCATGAGACCTCTCGATGGCCTCAACTCTATGATACAGACCTAGACTTCGCCACCACCTACCAAATGTTGGGTGCAAACACAGTTGTTGATAATTTCCATCTTCAGGATGGGTTGTTGTGTCTTCTGGGCCATATCTGTGTTCCATCAAGCGAGCGAGTGAAGATGATTTGGAAAGCCCACTACAGTCGGGTGACAGGACACTTCGGCATCGAAAAGACAGTGGCAATGCTATAGAAACATTTATACTGGTCGAAAATTCGATAAGAGGTCAACAAGTATATCAGGTCCTGCATTGCCTGCACTATTTCCAAACCAACCATTAAGAAACATGGCCTGTACACCCCTCTTCCTACTCCCAAAATACCATGAGAATCCATCTCAATGGACTACATGTTGAGCCTCCCGTCCACCAAGCGGGGAAATGATTGTGTTTTTGTGGTTGTTGATCACTTTTATAAGATGGCGATTTTGGTTTCCTGCAAGAAGAACATCACAGCAGAGGCCACTGCCAAGATCTTCTTTGAACGAGTCTGGGTACATTTTGGAATCCCACAAACCATTGTCTCAGATTGGGACAGTGTATTTCTTATCACATTCTGGTCAAGCCTCTAGTCACTGCTGGACACCAAGCTCACCAAATCCACGGCCTTCCACCTGCAGATAGATGGCCAAACCGAGGTCGTAAATCAAATGATTGTGCATATTCTTCGCATGTATAATTCAAATCATCCTTGCACATGGGATGAGAGCCTTCCCTATGTCCAACATAGCTACAACCAATCCCTGCATAGCTCAACCGACCACGACCCCTTTCAGGTGGGATTGTGATTCCAACCATTGGGTCCCATAGATGTTGCACTTCCCCTTGCGGTCACCTCGACCGACTCATCTCCTGCTCCAACTGAATCTAACAAAGCCACTCGGTTCATTGAGCGGATCCATCACATCTGCCAATAGGTTCAGGATATCCTACATAAGTCCAATGACAAATACAAGCAACACCATGATCAACATCGGGTGCCACATAAGTTTCAGGTGGGCGACAAATTTTGGTTGCACTTACAGAAAGAATGCCTTATAGGACCCCATCGGAAGCTTCACCCACTCCATTATGGGTTGTACACCATCACCAAGTTCGTGGGGGATAACTATTTTGAGCTCAACATGCCTCATTTCCTTGGCTTGCACCCAGTGTTCAATGTGGATCTCCTTTGCCCTTATTTCCCACTGTTATTGGACACCTCAAATGTAGAAGAACAAATGAAACCAACAGAGCTCAACCCCAACTACATACAACAGGTATCCAGTGATCAAATTGTGGACACACAGATCAAGGGCACTCGACAACAAAGGATCCATCTTTATCGAGTCGTCAAAGAAGGGAAACTCCTGCACCAAGGCAAGTGGCTCACCCGGGGCCAAATTCAACAGAAATTTCCTCATTTGATGGGGGAAATCAATGCAATGGAGACATTTGTTTCCTAAGGAGGGAGGATTGATCCAGGTGGATATCGGTGTCCACCCAACTTTTCCAACTGGCTCAAAACATTTTTCTGGCAATTTTGGCAATCTACTATTTTTAGCAATTTTAACTTCTGGGGCCATTTTGAGGGCCTAAATGAACGTTTTATGGGATTGATATTCTCAATGATAGATGAAGGAATGATTGAGCCCCCAAAATGAATCTCCTTGACAATACCTTTCCAATGGGCTATCATACACCCAAAATGGAGATCGTATGCAAAAGTTACGACCCCGAGAAGTTGATGTACTAACTTACCTAGACGGGGCCCACATGACTTTTGGCGCTTCATCTCCTAGGGTTAGGTTTTTGGATGTATATGGTTTTTGGAATTCCTGTTTATTGTAAAAAGGCCTTCAGAGCCTCATTGTAATCATCTTCTTTCGAATGAGTGCATCCGTCACATCTCTTCTTAGAGATAAGCTGCCACCATTCTACAAAGCTTGTTTCCGCTGTATTTTATAGTTTCAGCTTATTTCCTTATTGAATAGAAAACTAGTTTTACTATATCTATATTATTTTGTGTTAAGCACCTATTACTAATCTGTATTCATTTATCTCTGCTTATAAAATCTATATCAATCACTTTCAGCATGACCTACGCCTTCCGCGTGTGGATGTGACTGAATTTGATGTCTCAGATCCCACTGGTTGGGTAACTCAAATGGAACATTATTTCTCTTTGTACAACATTACAGATGACTTGTCCAAAATCTGGTATGGTGTTCTCCATCTAGATCAATAACGTTGGCAATGGTGGCAATGGAGAAAAATTTCTCATCAAGGGTATGTTGCTTGGACACACTTTGTGGTAGAGCTTTATGAATGCTTTGACATTGATACCAACCATTTAGGTTGTTTGACAAAGTTGAAACAATTTGGAATAGTGGAAGACTTTATAGTTTCTTTTGAGCAAATGGATTTTCGTACAGAGGGCATGCTAGATGCGTTGTTCTGAGAATGTTTTATCAGTGGCATCAAGGATGAGATTCGTGCCTATGTCATCATGGCTCGGCCTCAGAGTTGGGTGGAGGCTACTAAAAGAGCTAAGGAAGCACAACAGGTTATCTCTTCTCAAAACCAGAAACCCTCCTTTATTCCTCGCACTAAACCAGTAAATCCCACTCCTCCTTCTACTCCACTAAAGATCCAAAAATTGACCAGGGTCGAAATGGTTGAATGCCAAATCAAAGGCCTTTGTTATAATTGTGATGACAAATATTTTCTGGGACACAAGTGTAAGGAACAAAATATTTTTATGGCCATCTCAGAGGATTTTTTGGAAGAGTATGTTGAAGCTCCCCTTGTGTCTGTGTCACCTGAACCCACTGACATAACCCCTCCCTCAGACCCTCCTGAAGTAGAACCGGTCATTTCCCTAAATTCTCTCACGGGCTTATCTGCTCCCCAAACCCTCAAACTAATTGGCTACATCAAGCATAGGAAGTTCATCATTCTTGTTGATAGTGGAATCACCCATAATTTTATTCATCACCGCATTTCCCAAGAAACTAATTACTATATCTGTGCAGTCAATAATTTCCAAATCATGATTGCCAATGGCGGGTCCATGAAATGTGAAGGGCATTGTGAAAATGTGTGTCTCCAAATTGGTGACTACCACCTGAAATCTCATTTGTTTTCTATCGACATGAGTGGTTGTGACATTGTGTTGGGTGTATACTGGCTAAGGACTTTGGGCCCCATTGTCATGGATTTTAAGGAATTAAACATGCAATTTGACCAGGAGGGCCAACAATATAAGTTCCAAGGCATCACCGTTGGTTCCCCTGAGATCATTAGTTCCCATCGCATGGAAAATCTACTCAAAAAAGGTCATTCGGGCGTTATTACCCAACTCCATTCCATATAAGCAACTAAGACACCCTCTGTGTCGTAGGACCTCCAATCCATCCTCTCTAAACATCAGGTGGTGTTTTCCACTCCCCAGGGACTCCCTCCTTCCCATGGTGTTCATGATCATTCCATTCCCCTTGTCCCAGGAAGCCTTCCTCCCAATATTTGTACCTATTGTCACCCCTTTTTCCAAAAAAATGAAATTGAGAAAATGGTTCAAGAATTGCTTAACGCGGGGGTTATCCGCCCTAGTATGAGACCCTACTCTTCTCCTATGGTCACAGTCATGAATAAATAAGGTTCTTGGTGTATGTGTCTTGACTTTCGTGCCCTCAACAAACTCACCATTAAAGACAAATTTCCCATTCCTGTCATTGATGACCTCTTGGATGAATTGAGTGGCGCCCAGTTCTTTACTAAACTTGATATTTGTTCCGGCTACCACCATATTCATATGAAAGAGGCAGACATTCCTAAGACTACCTTTAGAACTCATGAGGGCCACTATGAGATTTTGGTCATGCCCTTTGGCTTATGGAATGCTCCCTCCACTTTCCAAAGCCTCATGAATAATGTCTTTCGACCTTTTCTCCATCATTTTGTCTTAGTTTTCTTTAATGATATCCTCATCTATAACAAAACCTAGACAGACCATCTTGCTCATGTGGATCGAGTTCTCCATATACTCTCTCAGACCAACTTTTCCTGAAATAATCTAAATGTGATTTTGGCGCCTCATAAGTCGAGTACTTGGGTCATCTTGTTGGCAAGGACAACGTCAGGGTGTATCCTAAAAAGATTGAAGCTATGCAAGACCAACCTCACCCAAAGACTCTCAAAATATTGTGTGGATTTATGGGATTAACAGGTTATTATTGCAAGTTTGTTAAGAATTATGGAAAGATTGCGACACCTCTCACTGCACTCCTTAAAAAGAATTATTTCACTTGGACTCCAACAGTTACTCAGGCTTTTCAAACCTTGAAGATGGCCATGTGCACCACTCTAGTCCTGGCCCTTCCTGATTTCACAAAGACCTTTGTCCTGGAATGTGATGCTTCAGGGAAAGGAATTGGTGTTATCCTTATGCAAGAGGGTCGGCCTTTGGCCTTTACCAGCAAACAATTGTCTGAACGAAATTTGGGCAAATCAATCTATGAAAATGAAATGTGGGATATTATGCATGTCATTGATCTTTGGCATCCTTATCTATTGGGGCAACTCTTCCAAACTAAGATAGATCATCAAAGCCTCAAGTATTTTCTAGAACAACACATTTCCTCCCCAGAGAAACAAAAATGGGTGACTAAGCTCTTTGGATGTGATTATGAGATCATTTACAAGAAAGGAAAAGACAATGTGGTTGCGGATGCACTTTCCTAAAAATATGAAAATGAAGGGTCCCTTTTCTCTCTCTCCTTCATTGTACTAGATTGGCTCCAAGTCGTTCGACAGGAATGGCTACACGATCCCAAAAGTTTGCATCTGATACAACAATTGTAGTCCAAATCTCCAGCTTCCCCAGGGTACTATTGGATCCATGATGAGCTTCGATATAAAGGTCATTTGTATTTAAGTAAATAGTCAAAAATTAAATCCATGGTACATTCTGAGCTTCATGCTACACCCACAACTGGGCAGTCCAAGTTTACCAAAACCTATGACAAGGTCAAACGTTCTTTTTTCTGGGATGGTATGAAACAGGACGTTCGTAATTTTGTTGTTGAATGTGATGTATGTCAATGCAACAAGGGAGAAACAGTCAAATCTCCTGGCACACTACAACCGATTATGATTGCACCTGCTATTTGGCGGGATATCTCTATGGATTTTATTGTAGGATTACCTAAATCGGGCAATAAATCAGTGACCATGGTGGTAGTTTATTGCCTTTCCAAGTATGCTCATTTATGTGCTCTTCAACACCCATTTATAACATCCACTGTGGCTCAACTTTTCATGGATCAGGTCTTCAAGTTTCATGGCATGCCGCATTCTATTGTTTATGATCACGACCCAACTTTCACCAACAATTTTTGGCAAGAACTGTTCAAGATACAAGGCACCCAACTCCATCTCAGCACAACTTATCATCCCCATAATGATGGTCAAACTAAAGTTGTCAACAAGTGTTTGGAAACATATTTGAGGTGTTTTGCATCGAAAAAGAAAAATCAGTGGGCTCAATGGTTACCACTAGTTGAATGGTGGTACAACACTTCATACCATACAGTTACTCGCATGAATCCTTTTGAAGCAGTATATGGAAGAAATCCACCTTCAGTTCTCTCATATTTACCAGGTGTCTCGAAGGTCCAAGCGGTTGACCAAACGCTTACAGTTTGAGAGGATATTCTATGTACCCTCAAAGAGAATTTGTTCATGGCCCAAAATCACATGAAGAAACAAGCAGATCAAGGTCGCTTTGAACGTCAATTTGCAGAAGGGGATCAAATGTTTCTTCGACTACAACCTTACAAGCAAAATTCCTTTAAGGCTGACCATTGTTAGAAACTAGTGCCCAAATTTTATGGTCCTTATACTGTTCTCAAGCATGTGGGATAGGTGGCCTATTAGTTAGCTTTGCCTAGTCATTCTAAGCTACATCTTGTTTTTCATGTTTCCCGCTTAAAGAAGATGATTGGAACTAAGTTCTAGACTCAAACTAACCTTCCCGAGTTGGACAAAGAAGGCTCCATTTGGATACATCCAGAAGCAGTTTTGTACCAGCACGAGCGTCGCCTGTGTCAACAAACCATCAAGGAAGTGTTTGTTAAGTGGAAAGATACAACCCCAACAGATGCCACTTGGGAACCAACTACCATTCTGCAGCAATTTCCACATCTCAAGCCTTGAGGACAAGGTTGTTTTTAAAGGGGAGGACATGTTAGGGACCTAACCCCTCACGTAGGTAGAATAATATATTCTGATGTAATAAAGGTCAATATTAATAAGGCCTAACAATAAGGAAGAATAAGTCAAATGTAATAAGACCTAATAGAAGCTTCCACTTCTAGAAGGATCTTCCTCTAGATAGTTCTTTTGATAGACATATTTAGTATAAATAGGAGTTGAGGGTATGAGAATTGTTGTCTTGAATATTATTGTAATAGAGCTCTACTCTGTTGCAGGTTTCCCCCTTGAAGAGGCAAGTGAACATTGCTCTCAGTAATCTAAGTGCTCTTTCTGGTGTTATTTTGGTATCATTTTAGTATTATTCTGGTGTTGTTCTAGTTATATTGTTGTTCATCTGCCATTTCTAGCAGGGATGATTTTAGGGGCTAAATTTCACCCATGGGCTAATTTTCCATGTTTTTTCCAAAACTGAGATTCGCTATTTTAAAAATGATTCGCCCAAATTCTATAGGATAAAATTATTTTACCTTAAAAATCGCCAAAATTTTATAAAAATATATATATAATTTTTAGAAATTTGAATATTTTTACAAAAATATTGCCAATCATTTATAGTTGGCATATGAAGGATTAATAAGACTCGCCAAGGTTTCTACATTTTAAAAGAAATTTTCATCCTTAAAATCATCCCTGATTTCTAGCATTTTATCTATGTTCTGCATACTTTTTATATTTGGAATATTACACAGGTAGTAACACACGGTTACTACAATATTCCATCAACCATAATCATAGTCAATGTATCTATAATTATGCAACAATCAGCTAGTATCACACAACTATTACAATATGCCATCATCCATAGTTATAGTCTCATCCAGTAGCATGAAGCTACTCCCATATTCCTCACGACTATGTGTGTGATGTTTCTTCTCTCATCATGTCTGAAAGTGCATTACCCCCTCAGTCGCAAGATTGATCCAAGGAACCCTTGGCCAGAGGGGTTAGTCGGCATGAGAAGAAACAACACACCTCCCTCTCAACGAGAGTGGACATTCTACACCTCGAGTCTTTCCGCTCCTAGTCAAATCAACATGACTAATAGGAGAAATACTACGCCTAGGCCATTCACCACTAGCCAAATCAACATGGCTAATCCTTTGAGTGAATGTATCATTCTCCCTTGGTCAAATCAGCATGACCAATCTAGGAGAATTTTTCCCGATGCTACTCATCTGTGGATGTGTACTGGAGCTTCACAAATCCCTTCTGCATCATGTCTCAGATGAAGTCCTGCAAGAAAATTTTGATGCCATGTTGCTTCACGACTTGCAATATTGGATGCCATATGCTCTACCTCTGTTATACTGAGTGTCACTGATGTATGCTCCCTGCTCAACCATGAGATCACACTGATCCCAAACTGAAGCAGCAACTGGAAGTACTCTATTGATCCACTCCACTTCTTTCCTAGTCAGATTATGTATAACCTTGCAGATTCACATATCCATCTGAGTACATATCTTGGAATCAAGGTGAAAGGTCCACATCCCAGTCCTTCTGTCTGGATTCCTTCACTGAAACAAGGGAATCCTCCCAGGAGGTCTCATATCTCCTCAACGTCTCTAATTTTTTTGATCTAGCCTCCTATTTTTCAATTCTGGAGAATGTCTCCCCCATATGAATATGAATTTGAATATGAAGAGGAATACTTTCTGAATGAAATTCTCTAAGCAACTTACTCTCTCTAAGAGCAGGGTCAATCTGAATCTGCATGCTCCCTCTGAAGCTATATAGTCTTCAGAGTCATCTTCTCCTTGTTCATGTGTTGGCCTCCTCTTCTCCTTCATTACATGGATGTGCACAACTCTATGTTTGCTTCATGTTTCCTCCTGCAACCAACATTATAAATCCCTTTCAAAGCTATTACTTGTGACCTACCCAAAACAATAAACAAGAACAACAATATATCCATGGTAACCTCCATGGAATTTACAAGATAACCTTCCTAGAACAAGGTCAACCAAGAACATTTCCTAGAGGATATCAATTTATATTGTAAACAAGTGAATTATTAATATGAGCATTTACTTAATGGTAGTTATACCAAACATAATCAAGTGTTTTACTAAACTAGCAATAACAATAGCAATAATATAATTCTAAAGATTGTTATTCTAGTTACAACACTTACTTAAACTGCAGCAATATAAAGAAATATCAAACATGATATGAAAACCTAGAGCTTAGTTGTTGTTGTCGCACTTGGTTTGTATTCTATAGTTTCCCGATCTTGTTCTTGGATAAAATATCCCTTCTCCTACAAACACCCTCAAGATAGTGATACAATTTAAACATATACAAGTACATACCTCCGGAAAACAACGACAGGTAGAGGCAAGCAACAACGAACCCTAAAACTTCAAAGTGCTCCAAATTGCAGTCTAGAGATAGTTGGAGATGTGATAGGGTAAGGCGCACTAGGACAACAAAAAAAAAAAATAGTCCCAATACTTCACATAAACTTTCACTGCAACTGGTGTGAAGGAACTGGCACTACAAACCTAGGGTTTTATGAGGAAACCCGAAAGGATCTTCCTTCCAGTGGTTAGACTGTTACGAAGGAAACCAACTCTAAAACCATGTTGAAATTTTGGTATGCTCGTTTAACCATAGACAATGTCACATCATTGGCACCCAACCATAGGCATTAACATATGCCACCTGTTGGTTGTGGAACCTGATTAGCTTCTTGATTAAGAGGTATTTGTTTTCAGCCATGTTAATACCCCATGAAGACTTTACACCCTAGAAGAATGTACACTCCTCCATGCGGGGGAGTGCAGGGGGGATTTCCCCTCCTGCGGGGTCCAGGGGGGATATCCCCCCGAATGTGAGTTATGGGGGCAAACAAGCCCCCGGCAAGGGTTCGGGGGAAAATCCCTTGAAGGAAATTGTAACTGTATATTGTAATTTCATAGTAAATATGGACCATTCATTATAAGGTCACATAACTGACGGTAGAAGTTATGTTAGAGTTTTTTTCCCTAGAAGGAAACCGTCTTTTATGAGGGAAATGTATTGTGGTTATGTATCATGGTGAATATTGTATTCTCAATGAGGAGACTGTGAGAGAAAGAAGAGGAAGTTACAACACTTGTGTTGTAGGTTGTATCCCTTCATTTGCTGGATAATAATAAAGGAAGGACTTGACAATTTCTCTAGTGGACATAGCCCACACTGGGTGAACCATGTATATCTGTGTCTCTATTGTATTGTGTATCTTTTGTGTTTTATTTCTGCATTTGTTTTAATTTATTGCTCCATGATCCTATTTTTCTAACACCACCCCCGAGCACACTAACATTTACTCATAATAATTCCGGTAAGCCTACTCTAGAACCAACAAATAAACCCTAGCTGGTAACTGTAGCAACAACTCAAGACAAGTAGAGCCCTCATTCTCCAAGGGTAGCACACAAGAGAGAGAGCATCCATATCCATAGAACAAGTACCATACACAACTGCATCATTTGCAGTTGCACTACTCTCTCAAACTTGTCCCATACTTAGCCATAATATCACTAAGAGTATTATCAATAATATCACTTGATAGCGCTAGAGAGATACCAAGACCAAGAGATGGCCATACACCCTTATTCCTCCTTGCAGCTACAACTGCAACTCTCCACAAGACTTGTGCTCTGACTGGGTGTAAAAATGAGCTAAAACGCCCTCTATTTATATTAATTTGTCCAGTGACTTTTCTGGCTGGGCTGACTTGACTTTCTGGTAATTATATTTTTTGTTTATCTTTTTTTCCTGTGGAGACGACTTGTCTTTCAGGAATATAATATTTTAATATTATTTATTCTTCTAGGCCAAATTGTCTTCTAGGGCTTCCACACATCTTTTTAATGGTTCACTTGCTTCCGGAATATTCTCTACATCTAAGAAAGGTCATCTAGGAGGGAAAGATCCTCCCGTGGGAACCAAAACATCAACAATTAAAAGCCATTTTCTTTAGACTGTTAAGTAGATAATATGGAAAGATGATTTCATGACCCTTGAAATGCATAGGTAACTATTATAACCCTAATTTGCACCATACATGCTTACCTGGCATCAGGCCATCTCAGATCCCTTCTTTGCCAAAGCAATGTTGAACAACTCTTTAAAAAACCTCTTTTATAAGGGCCCACGCACCCAACTCTATTACTGCATGCGTGTACACGCTAGATGACCTAAAACAACCCGCGTGTACCTACAAAAGTACGAAAAAGGAAAGTTGTTGACGAAACACACAGCTTTGGGTGAGTTAACTGAATCTTCCGACCATGCATGGCTAAGGGTTCGTCCAAATACCTAGCTTCTTCTAGCCTATAGAAGAAGGGTTAGGGGTCCTATTTGGAGGAGGAGAATAAGATTAAAGAAACTCTACCCAATTGCACATTCCCATTGTCCCAACCCTTTAGTTATCCTTGTGCAAAGAGAGATACAAAGCAAAGAAGTTGGAGGACATTTGAAGAGGAGCCCAGGATCAGGTTCACGGAGCAGTGGCTGGTCTCGACATTATAAGTTGATTCATTAAAGTTAATAATAAAGAAATGTTTTTCTCGTCCCACTATATGAGTTCTTCATAGTTTAGTGAATATATGTTTGAATCTCTAACCCACTAATCTGTAGAACAAATGCATGTAGAGTTTGTTTCTTGTTTTGTACATAGTTCAGTCTTGGGAGGATAACTGCTAGCAAGTGATCAAGCATGAAGAAGGATCGACATCGAACATCTGGAACAAGGTATGTTCGTTTAACCATGTATTTGCTTAAAATAAATGGGGATTAGGTCTGGGACGACAGTAGAAAGTAGGATTCTTTCGGTCTTATATGCATGCATAATATAACACTAAGTGATAGTTCGTAAGGGGATTTCCCACCACAACAGAATTGGCGACCATACTGGGGAAGTCTCTAGGGTTCCTGGGAATATTTTTGGGTATTTTTAAAAGACTGGTTTTCTTTCCTGTTTTTTGAAGTTTCTGCAAAGTCTGAGCTAACATAGATTCTGGTCTTCCATACCAACTATCTTTGTTTCTTTGCTTGACTGTGTTTTTTTGAGACCCATAGAGGGACACGCGTCCTGCATAAGGTCTGCACGCGTGTACCCGCGCCCTACTTTCTTACAACCCGCGTGTAAACGCTAGTTGAAGAAGTAACAGTAGCATGCATGATTCCAGAAAATTTTCGAGGCAGTCATCCTCTTCCCTGTCAGAATCAGTCATTCTCAGGGGTTTTCTGGAACTCTTTCTAAGTCTTGGTTGTTTGCACTCTACGACTTAGGGTTCATCTTAGATTGTTTTTTTTTTATGAATTTTTCCTTACATTGTTTTTCTTTTTTCTGTTAAAGAAAGTGTCTAAGCCTTCAAGAGATCCTGGTTCTCAGTACCAGTGGTCTCTTCCTGGTTTGGATTGTCTGTTTTTATTTGTTTTAGAGTTTTAGAGATACACGTGGTCTGTCTAAGGCCAGCATGCGTGTACACGCCCTCTAGCTCTACACAACTCACGTGCACACGCTTGCTGTTGAATTGACAGTTGTGTGCTTGTGAAGGATAGTTTTTGTTGAGGGTGAGGCAGTCATCTTTTTCCCTTGACAAGAGTTATACCTATTAGGTTTTTGAATCTCTGTCCTAGTATTCAGTAGCTTAGGTTTGATCTCAGCCATAGCTTTCTTCTTTCATTTAAATTTTTTTCATCAAAATTTTCTTTAGGGTTTTTAGACAAGTGTGAGAGTCATTTTTTAAGTTGCTAGTGTGTGATTTCTTGAAGTGATTCTTTGCGATCTATGATTAGGCCAGAAATTTTTCTTGGTTTTTGACTTGTTGATATTTTTCCTTTTTTCTTTGTGAGCATTCAAATAAAATAAAAAAAAAATCCTTTCATTTCTTTGTTTGGTTGAGAAGTGTTGTTTTGCATTAGTAACCAGGGAAAAGTATTTTCTTTCTTAAGTTCTTGATAGTTTACTAAGATCGTAAGTAGCTTGTAGTCGAGTGAAATCCTGCTTTAATTTTGTTGTTCAAAATATCTTAGAAAATTCTTTTAATTTTTTTTTTTTTTTTTTTTGAAAAGTTGTTGAAAATTTGCGTTAAGTGAAGATTTTTGTTTCCAACTTTATGTTCATTTTTACTTTTGTATTTCAAACATCACTAGTTTTACTTTCATACCCCTTGACATAAGACAAGCCATAAAATTAACGCTAAATCTAAAATTCATTAGACTTTTATGTTTCTATGGTTAACCAACTAGTTCAGGATTAGGGCCTTGGATTAGGTTGGAGAGGAAACTCTTCAAGGAGATTAAAATCAAACATTGGAGTCTGAGTTAGAGAGTTTCCAAGTTTAGTATCATGAAAGTTATTCGGGACCTCCCTCTAACATAGGGGGTAAACACGAGGTCACGTGCGGAAAGGTAGCGAAGATAACCCCTCCAAAGCTGGACCAATCGTAGTGGATAACACATATAGAGGGCTTGTCTTGGGATTCCGTCGATTGCATTTTCCACGGAGCTTCATGGGTTTCGAATCCATTCAAGGTCCTCAGTTGTCTTCCAGACCACTTTCTCTCAATACCCTTGACAGGTTTCGGGCTCGATACCCTGCTCATTGTGGTCTACCTGACTTTCAACTGAACCCGCCCGGTGACTGTTTGGGCGTTGACAACCTAGTTTCCTATCTTTTTTGGGGACATACACAGGTGACTATGGGGGTATACCATGGTACCTAGGACATACATTGGGCCATGCTTTGCAGAGTATACACAGAGGGTGCTTCCATGTTCGAGTTTCACTTGCACCGGTAAGTTGCTCTAGTGTTGGTTGTTGTAACTGTTCTTCCAATTAATTTAGTGTTTGCTTGTCTTAATTTAGTGCATGTTGTTTTTGAATGGTTAGATTACCCTAGTGTGTCTTTGATCTTCTCACACAGTGGAGGATCATGAGCTCCGCCGGTCATGAAGGCTTCAAGGCCTATCACCGATTACACTGGATCCACCCCTGCCACCACTAAGGCGAAAGATAGACCAACAAGGGTCTTTTGAAGCGACCGGATCACACAAAGTTGTGCCCGACCAACATCCAAAGGAATCAAATGTCTTAGACTTTGAAGTGCAAGCTCTTGGTCCACCTAAAACCTCCATCACTGATCTTTCGACACCCATCATCGTACCGATTCACCCTTACGAGTGCCAGACAGTGTCGCAGGCAGCAATGGAAACAAATGTTGTTACTCCTTCTGGGAATTCTTCAATTCCCATGGTTGTCACCACAGGAGAGTTTCCACCTCCTAACCCACCATCACCGGTCCGAGCCACCATGGTCTTGGCCGCCTATACCTCGCACAGTTGTCCAATCTCGTCTCTGGCGGCGACCACAACCCCTTTCACACCAAGTGCGACAGGCCCTCTGTTCTCATACGAGATGCCTAGTTCAGGTACAAGTCATGTACTTTCCTACTCCACTTCACAGACTTCAGGTTTGGGGGTAGGGAGCTCTAACGCTCCTCTGTAAGGAGACATGGGGGGCACTCCTGCTCCTTTTAACGCTTTCCCTTACGAGGGAGGTCATATACCTCCTTCATCCCCTTCACTCGGTGGCACGCATCAACAATCCACCAGGCCACCTGCACACCATAGTTTACTTGGAGCGGTGAGTCAAGGACCACCTTCACATAATATGCTGGTAGGTTCGACACCGTTTTGTTTGTTCGGTGCGTTTGGTAACAACACCTTTTCATCATCTACTTTCCCAAATGGGGGCAACCCCTGGTTTCGGACAACCTATTCCTATGCAGGGTACTATTGTTGCACAGGGGGCACACCCAGGAACTTCTTTTGCATCAGGGCCTTGGAATTCGTATTAGGGATCCGTTCCCTCGTCACGAATGTCGATTTGGGGTAATTATTTTTACAATCAATGGAACCCTGGACAAAGCACGATGTCTATCCCCATGGGACTGACATGGGGCAATCCTTCCCAAAGTCCTTCGAATGTAATGCATGCCCAACCATCTATGTCCTATTTTGGAAATCAACCGATGATGTCTCCTCACACGCAAAATCCATATGTTGGCCATGGCCATGGTTTTTACCAGAACCCAGGCCAGCAGCCAAACTTTTCCTGGTAACCTGGTGCCAATCAAACTCCAGGCCCCTTTGTCCTAGGTTATCACCAACAACCCAAACTACCCTTCCTGGCAACCTTGCATTTGCCAGACTTGACAAGGTTGTTGAATGACCCTATCTTTCACAATCCGCGTTGGCCTTCTATGCCGACAAAGTTGCCTTTGGACATCCCAAAGTTCGAAGCCAATCCTAACGAAGATCCATGAGATCATGTGACTAGCTTCCATCTTTGGTGCTCATCTAACTCATTGAAAGACGACTCCGTACAGTTGTGATTGTTTCAATGCACTCTCATTGGGAGTGTCGCGAAATTGTACATTGAGATCGATCGCTCAAGATACTCTTCCTTCAGCGAACTGACAATGGATTTTCTAAACCATTTCCAGTTACCTGTGAGATACGACGCTAGCACCGAATTGCTGGCCAATTTCTCACAAACAAAAGCGGATCATATCTCTGATCACATCCGAGAATGGAGATGCCGAAAGAGTTTAATTAATGTACCATCCCCACCAACATTCCTGCTCGAGTGGTTCCTTAAGTCTTTGGTCCCATAGCTGTACAAAGACGTCGCGATGTCGGGAGTATTTTCTGAAGAAGATGCCATCATGAGAGCTCAACAACTTGAGCTAATCTATTCTCAGTCCGTTTTATTATACGAGTTCTTTCCAGATGCACCATTCTCAATACTTGATAACACCAGACAGAGATTTGGACCACATGCTGATGGTATTTTTGGTTCAGCACAAACAAAGCCCACTGAGAAATTGACGAAGCAGTTGCAGCAATTGTCTATACAACACACAATGACAAACCAAACTACTGCTTTGGCTTCTCCCCCTACCAAAACGTCGGATGTACACACAGGGCAATTGACTAATCCAAAGGCCACCCAACATCCTGAAGGAAAGAAAAAACAACGAAAGAAGAGTAAGGGGGATAAAAAACCTACAGATAATGCTGACGGGGACAACACTGCGAAACAGAAGGCGAGGTATCCATGCAACTTATGCGTGGAAGACCACCCGACCCATCTATGTCCTCGGCTTGCAGAAGCCCAAAAGTTTGTGACGCAACAATAGCCTACTATGTTAACCAATCTATTTCAACATGGGCAAAATCTAACGCAAGCCTCTACAAGCACGGAAGGGGGCAACCAAGGACCCTATCCGTCTTCGAACAACCCTACATCCGCAAATGTATATATGGTGAAGGGTGATGATTTTATATCGAATAGAGCGCATGACTATAGTAAACCAAGCACTTCTGAGAAGGGCAAAGAAGTCGAACTCCCATCTCTTCCTCTATATATTGAGAAGACGTTGGGTGAAACAATGACACGCATCCCCAAAGGCGTGTTCAAAAAATCTTCTCACAACCCAAACACAAGGGCTGCCCAGAACTATTCTGTGGTGGAAGATTTATCACAAACCCCTTGTGTGATGTCTGCTTTGGAGGTCCTCCAAAGATGCCCTTCCCATAGGAAAGCCTTGTTAACCACTTTAGGATCTACCGAGACTTGTAATCCAGGTACAATCATGATGGATACAACCGACCTAAAACCTCGTCTGCCTTACCACGTAGCGTTTCAGATAGTAGTGGCTTATCCCACGAAAATTTTTACTTGGAATATCTTCCGCACAGTGGTTGATGAGGGAGCCTTGACATGCGTTATGTCGTTGGCATGTTGGAAGGTCGTTGGCCAACCCGTTTTGTCTCCGTCACCTACTCTCCTCACTTCTTTCGACGGTCGTTCGTTCCGACCACATGGTATCATTCCTTCTTTCCCCGTGCAATTGGGAGGGAAGACCGTGTGTGTCGAGGTAGAGGTAGTCAATGCACCCCTCAACTATAACCTCTTATTAGGGAGGAGTTGGACTTATGCCATGCAAGCTGTGGTTCCTAGAGTTTTTCGGGTCTTGTTTTTTCCACACGAGGGCCAGATTGTGACCATCAATCAATTGTCTTTCTCCAGACTTGACCCTTCGTTGGGGGCATCCACGGTCCCGATGATTGATAATACTCAACCAGGTGTGGTCAATGTAGGAGTTGGTTTTTTCCCATCTTTGATGGGTACCTTCGATTACCCACCCCCTCAAGGCGATATCAAGTT
>SNQJ01S0074355.1:26914-37721 GCA_010110895.2 Picea sitchensis
TTGATGTTTAGAAAGGAGGGCTTGGAGGTCTTGCGACATCGAGGGTGTCTCTATTGCTTGTATGGCATGGAGTTGGGAAATGACACAAGAATGACCTTTTTTGAGCATCTTTTCCATGCGATGGGAACTAATGACCTCAGGTGAACCAATAGTGATGCCTTGTAATTTATATTGGTGGTCTTCCTGGTCGAATTACATGGTTAATGCCTTAAAATCCATGAGAATGGGACCGAGGGTTCTTAGCCAGTCTGTACCCAACACAATGTCACAACCACCCATGTCGATAGAAAACATATGGGATTTTAGGTGGTAGTCACCGATTTTGAGACACACATTTTCACAATGCCCTCCACATTTCATGGAACCACCATTTGCAATCATGATTCGGAAATTGTTGACGGCATGGATGTAGAAATGAGTTTCTTGGGCAATGCGGCAATGAATAAAATTATGAGTGCTTCCACTATCAACCGGAATGATGACCTTCTGATGCTTGATGTAACCGATTAACTTGAGGGTTTGGGGAGCGGAGAATCCAGTGAGAGCATTGAGGGAAATGATCGGTTCCGCTTTGGGAGGGTCCGAGGGAGGGGTTATGTCAGTGATTTCAGGTGACTCAGACACAAGGGGAGTTTCAACATCCTCAGAGATGGCCATAAAAATATATTGTTCCTTACACTTGTGGCCCGGGAAATATTTGTCATCACAATTATAACAAAGGCCTTTGAGTTGGCGTTCAACCATTTCAGCCCTGGTCAATTTTTGGATCTTTAATGGGGCAGAGGGAGTAGTGGGATTTACGGGTTTAGGGAGAGGGATAAAGGAGGGTTTTCGGTTTTGAGAGGATACAACCTGTTGTGCTTCTTTAGCTCTTTTAGTAGCCTCCACCCAACTCAAGGGTCGAGCCATGAGGACATGAGCTCGAATATCCTCCTTGAGGCCACTGATAAAACACTCTCGAAAGAAAGCATCAGTCATGTCCTCTGTTCGAAAAGCCAGGCACTCAAAGGCAACTATGAAGTTTTCTACTGTTCCTAATTGTTTCAACTTTGTCAAATGGCCCAAATGGTTGGTGTCTGTGTCAAAGCATTCATAAAGCTCAGTCACAAATTGGGTCCAAGCAATATACCCTTGACGGGAAGTTTTTCTCCATTGCCACCATTGCCAACGTTCTTAATCTAGATGGAGAACACCATATCAGAGTTTGGCCAAGTCATCTGTAATGCCATATAAAGAGAAATAATGTTCCATTTAGGTTACCCAACCAATGGGGTCTGAGCCATCAAATTTGGTCACATCCACCCACTAAAGGCATAGGTCACGTTGAAAGTGATGGGATGAAAGGTATGGGAATGGGAGGAATGTTCACCTTCAGTATTTGGAGGTGCGTCAAAGAAAGGGTCATCTGTAGGGATCTTCAATTTGGTGCAGAGTGATGCAAAGATAGATTCAAGCTGGGTGGTTAGTTCTTGTTTGACTTCCTCCATTGAGGACTACATGGTTGTATTTATGGTTGTATTGATGGATGCATCGATGGAGGCAATAGTAGCACTGAGTTGTTTCACTTCTTTTTGGGTCTCGAGGAAACCAGATTGCAAGGTGTTGAAGCGATCTTCCAGGTCTTGGCTACGGGTATGGGCCATGAGGATGGGTGAACTGAAAAGGGGTGGGTGGGGTCAAAAATTTTGCCGAAAAATGATATGGATGAATGTGATAAGGGTGAAGAGATGAAGCCAATGGAATAGGTCTCAAATAATGGTGAAAACATTTCCAGACTTGTTTTTTTTTTGTTGTTTTTTACACTTGCAGTGTTATACTCCAGTCTGAAGAATACTGCAATGATGAAATCCCCAAATGATTAACCAGAAAGAAATGTGTATTTACTTGTCAACCTGAACACAGTTGCGCGGAAATAGATCTTGTCTATTTTAATTTGTTTATGTTTCTGTCCCCAAGGGTTAGGTATTCAAGGGTACTACAGACAAGGGTTTGCCATGTGCTATAGCTCTTTGATATATGTGCGGGGTCCAACAGTAATACTCGACCCAATATCTTAGGGCACTAACTAAGGAGGATAGACTGTACCCTTAGCCTTACTACCCGACTACCCAGGTACTAGAGAGTATCTTCCCAAGTGTTGTTCTCGGTGGCACTATAGCAGTCAGGTGGCCGATCGATTTATCTAAAGAGGGCTTCAGGAAATCTAGGACAATCCGTACACAGGTTCTTTCTGATGCGCTACCACTCGAAGGGGTACCAACATGGGTTACAAGGGTGGCCAAAAGATGTGCGCTTAAGAACCACTTATATTTCCTGCGTGTATGAATTCCTCAACCGTGGGTTTATGCGCGTAATGATAGATCTATGTGGCTTAAAGACGCCGAAATATGTCTCTACCCTGAAAAAAATTCCCACAATTTCTTTCAAGGAAAGTGATCTGATACCACTTGTAATATACCAGATATAAAAAGTATGCAGAACAGAAATAAAATGCTAGAAATGGCAGAATAACGGTAATATAACCAACATAATCTCCACAATAACATAGAAATGATATAAGAACAACAACCGAAATAACACTTTGATTCAGAAAGCAATGTTCATGGGCCTCTTCGAGGGGGCAACCTCCAGTCGAGCAACGCTCTATTACAATAATCTCCAAGCTAGGGTTTTCATACCCTCGACCCTTATTTATACTAAATATGTGTATCAAGAGAAGCATCTATAGGAAGATCCTTCTAGAAGCAGAAGCTTCTATTAGGTCTTCTTACATCCACCTTATTCTATTTTATTGAAATGCCTTATTAATATTGACCTTTATTACATCTGAATATATTGATCTACCTATGTGCAGATTAGGACCCTAACACATATGTAATGCTGTATAAAGAGAAATAATGTTCCATTTGGGTTACCCAACCAGTGGGATCCGAGCCATCAAATTTGGTCACATCCACCCATGGAAGGCATAGGTCACGTTGAAAGTGATGGTGTTGAAAGTTATGGGAATGAAAGGAAGTTTCAACTTCAGTATGTGGAGGTGGGTCAGATAAAGGGTTATCTGTAGGGATATAGAACTTGGTGTAGAGCGTAAAAAAGATAGATACAAGCTGGATAGTCAGGTCTTGTTTGATTTCCTCCATTGAGGACTGCATGGTTCTATTGATGGTGACAACATTGGCACTAAGTTGTTTCACTTCTTGTTGGGTCTTGGTGAGATTAGATTACAATGTAGTGAAGTGAGCTTCCAAGTCTTGGCTATGGGTATGGGCCATGATGACGAGGGAACCAAAATGGGGTGGGTGGGGTCAATTTTTTTTCCAAAAAATGATATGTATGAATGTGATAAGGGCGAAGAGATGAATCCAAAGGAATAGGTCTCAAATAATGGTGAAAAAAATTCCATTTTTTTTGGTTTACACCTGCGGAGTTATACTCTGGTCTAAAGAATACTTTAGTGATGAAATGCCCAAATGCTTAACCAGGAAGAAATGTATAGAAACCCGAACACAGTTGCACAACAATAGATCTTGTTTGTTTTAATTTGTTTATGGTTTTGTTCCCCAGGGTTAGGTATTCAAGGGTTCTACAGACAAGGGTTTTCTCTATGCTATAGCTCTTTGATATACGTGTGGGGTTCAACAATAGTACTCAGCCCAATATCTCAAGGCACTAACTAAGGAGGCTAGACCATGCCCTTATCCATACTACTCGACTACCTAGGTACTAGAGAGCATCTTCTCGAGTTCTATTCTCGGTGGAACTATAACAGTCAGGCGATCGATCTGTTTATCTAAAGAGGGCTTCAAGAAATATAGGACGATCCATACACAGGTGTTGTCTGATGTGCTACCACTCGAAGGGGTACCAACATGGGTTACAAGGGTGGCCAATAGATGTGCGCTTAAGTACCACTTGTATTTCATACGTGTATCAATCCCTCAACCGCGGGTTTATACGCGTAACGACATATCTCTATGGCTTAAAGATGCCAGAATACGTCTCTACCCTGAAAAAAAAATTAACCCACAATTTATGCTAAGGAAAGTTCTCTAATACCACTTGTAATATACCAGATATAAAAAGTATGCAAAACAGAAATAAAATGCTAGAAATGGAAGAATAACAACAATATAACCAAAACAATCACCACAATAACACTGAAATGATATAAGAATAACAACATAAATAACACTTTGATTTTGAGAGAAATGTTCATGGGCCTCTTCGAGGGGGAAACCTCTAGTCGAGTAGAGCTCTATTACAATAATATCCAAGCTAGGATTCTCATACCCTCGACTCCTATTTATACTAAATATGTCTATTAAAAGAAGCATCTAGAGGAAGATCCTTCTAGAAGAAGAAGCTTCTATTAGGTCTTCTTACATTCGACTTATTCTATTTTATTGCAAGGTATTATTAATATTGAACTTTATTACTTCCAAATATATTGTTCTACCTATGTGCGGGTTAGGACCCTAACATATTCTAAGGTTGACATGAATAAAAACCAATTTTCCAACAGTCTCCCCCTTTGGCATTGATGGAAACTTAGTAAAACAACCGTGCTCTCCTTGTTTTTATGTTCTAATTCCAGCGACTATACTATCCTCTTGTCTTCATGCTGACTCCTCCTGTCCTCATGCTTCTAGTTTTACTATTTTTCTCTCCCCCTTTGACATCAATAGAAAAGGGTAACTCCGCCTGACATTATTTCCCTTTTTGTTGTTGTAGAATATTATAGAAATCGATTTGGAGTATAAATTACTCCGAGTTGTTGTTGAAAATACTCAAAGGTCTTCATAGGAAGAGGCTTTGTGAAGATATCTGCAATATGTTATTTTGTCCCAATGTACTCCAACTTGATATTCTTTTATGTGACTCGTTCTCACAGAAAGTGGAACTTAATAGGAATAGTTTTGGTCTTGGAATGCATCACTGAATTCTTGGAGATGCTTATAGCATTGGTGTTGTCACCTATTATTAGAATAGGCTCATCATATCTCACTTGTATGTATTTTAGGGTTTTCTTCATCTAGAGAATCTAATTACAACATGTTGCTGCTATGATATATTCTTCTTCTATTGTGGATAAGGATACTGAAGATTGCTTCTTGCACAACCTGGACACTAAGTAGTCACCTGAGTAGAAAGATGCTCCACTTGTACTTCTTCTATCATCAATACTTACTTCCAAATCTACATCTATGTATACGACCATAGTTAACTCATTTCCTTTTGAATACCATAGCCCAAAATCTATTGTTCCTTTAAGATATTTGAAGATCCTTTTCACCATAGAACATGGGTTTCCTTTGGTGTCGCTTGAAATATTGCAACCTATCCAACTACCTGCATTACGTTCGGTCTTGAAGTTTTCACATAGAGTAGAATTCCAATCATTGACATGTAGAGTCTTTGATCCACTTCTTTAGATTCATCATCATAACTTGCAACCAGTAACCATAGGGGTACTCACAGGTTTACAATCTTCATTTTTGAACTTCTTCAACATTTCTTTGATGTACTTGGTTTGGGAAATGAAAATTCCTTCATCTAGATGAGATATCTGGAGTCCCAAGAAGAAATTCAACTCCCTAAGTAGGGACATTTAAAATTCATTATGCATATCCTTGGAAAACTTTTGATTTATTCTATCATCATCACTTCCAAAGATGATGTCATCAACATTCACTTCAATAATAATCATACTACCTCGATCCACTTTTATGTAAAGGTTGCTATCTGGATTTCCCCTTATGAATCCTTTTTGTTGAAGTCCATACATATATTTCTTCAATATGAAAACATAGTCTTCCTTTTCTGATAGTAAAAACCCTTCTAGTTGTTCTATGTAGACTTATTATTCTAATTCTCCATTTAGAAAAGATGATTTTACGTCCATTTGATACAATTTGATCCTTTTGGAGCATGCATAAGCCGATAACATTATCATTTCTTACATTCTTTCCACAGAAGAAAAGGTTTATTCAAAATCTATTCCTTCAACTTGATCATATCCTTTGCACAATAGTCTTGCTTTATTTATAGTTACCTTTCCATATTCGTTTGGCTTGTTCTGAAGACCCATTTTGTCCCAATCAGATTTTTGTCCTTTGGTCTTGGAAATAATTCCCATGTGTCATTCTTCTCTATTTGATTTAGTTCTTCTTCCATAAAATTGAACCAATGTTCATCATTTCTGGCTTCCTCAAAGTTACTTGGTTCAATTGTGGACAATAATGAAAAATATCCTTGTTCATGTGTCTATTATTGCCTTCTTATTTTGGTTTCTACTCTGACACTTCTATCTCCAATGATTTTTTTTGGTGGATGATTCTTTTGAACTCGATGGTTAGGTGTCCTAGAAGGTGTGTTGGCTTAATTTGGTCTACACAAGGGTTGTAATACCCAGGGTTTGGTTTGACTATGACCAACAAAACTCTTAAGACAATGGCCCTTTCGAAATCACCTGCTTGCGCAGATGAACTCTCACCCAAGGTATCTATTGGGGCTGCAAGAGCTAGGTTTTAGGAGTAAGGGAAATGGAGGTTGATGTGTGAATCATTATTTCTTATTCTAGCTCATGTACGTCCTTGATTATTACCTATGTTGTCACAACCATACAAGAACATAACAACATAACCATTCCATAGAATAAATCCATTTTGCGAAGTATACAATCATTCATAAACGCATATAGACAAGTAAAGAACACAAGACACAATATCCTCTCTAAAATCCTTCTCTATTAATCTTCTTTCTTAATAACTGTCTATTACATTCATGATATTTTCATAACCTTTATTCCCCTCTACACACACTTCCTAATCTCCCAATTCAGTTACATATTTATACCCCAAAACTAGGGTTTCAATCTCTATTGTTATCTATCCCAAAATAACCCATTACAATGCATGACATGGCCAACTTCAATTAACTGGTTATTTTCCTTCTTTTGCTTCTTGTTCTTTATACAACTCTTGTGTTTTTATTTTATTTCTGGAAAGTTGCATTGTCGTCATTTGCTCTTCATTTTCTTGCTTGATTTATTTATCCTTCTGTCTTTGCGTTGTCTCTGTCCTGCATGCTATCCTTCCTTCTGTTCCCTTTTCATCTTCTACTCTCTTTCGTCCTTCTGCACGATTTGTTCCTTCTGCATGATTTGTTCATACTCAGATGTTTCTCAAAATTATATCCAAATTTGTCTGTCCAACAGGCCTCCAACACTCACATGTGGCTCATCTCGAGCCACTCTGGTATGTTTCTTGTTCTTCCATGCTGGAATGAACTGTTGCACGACTACCTTAGCCACTTCCACCTCTTTGACAATGGTGGAATCTTTGGCGGTGATCTCCTCGGTGGCTTGCTTGGTCAAATATTGCAGTGTTTTCTCTATGTCAATCGATGCCTGCTTGACCTTCTCCTGGACAGAGGCCAAGTCTCCAATAATATTGACCACTTCTTCCTTCCTAGGGCCAAGTCTCTATTCAAGGACCTTTTGTTGGTATCGAAGTCTCTCTACTTCAACATATGCTTGTCACTATGCCAAAATGGTTTCCATTCGCTCTACAGGTGGAAATATTTTCTCCTTTTCTGTCGCCTCATTGGCTTGCTCTTGTGTTGCTCACAGTGTTTCCTCTATGGGCTTCATTTCTGGGTCTCCCATGAGTTCTTCCTAGACTTTGGCACTTTCCTTGCAAATTCGTGTGCATTCATCTTCAAATTTATTAATATTGGAAACTGTTATCGTTGCCATCCACAACCTACCCTCACTCATCTTAGGTGGCGTGCTTAGTGTGTTCTGTAGTTGGAGATCCTGGAACTACTCTCTGAATCTCTTTATAACTTCCCCAATCTTCAACAAATGTTCCTCCATGGTGGCCTCGATGACCAGGGGAACTTCTGGTACTTGTTTGCATAACTATCAGACAATGACCTGGGTATTTTGTACCATAGAATCCACATCATCCTTCTCCTTTTGGGATTTTTTCCCCCTCTCCTCTACACTCTCATAGGTATTCATAATTTCTTCCATTCCATCTTCAAGCTCCTTCTTTTTCCACATGGTCGTATCATACTGTGTTTGTATGTGGGTTCTTTCGTCCCTTAATTTGACCAAGTATCAGTGTGTGGCATTTCCTCGATGCCTTATCTCCTGAACCAACTGTGCTTAGAGTTCCTCTACCATATGGATGGGTAATCTAGAGACAATGATACTGAGTTGGCCTAATGCCACAATCTATTATTTCAATTTTCCCACTAGCAGCTCCATTGCAGCTATCTCAAGTTCTATAGTTTGATGCTCCCTTGAGGGTTGGATTAGAGTTTCCTATGCACTGGCCTCAGCTGCACTTGGTTATGTGGATGGGCCATCCCCTGGCTTGGGTTCTTTCACAATGCAAACGATCTCTAAAAGTTGTTGAAGGACCCCCAACTAATCCTGGACCTTCGTTTTCTAGCCCTTGTTCTTTGTGACATCTTCCTCCTAAAGTTCTTCAGTGGAATCATGGATCAAGTACCCATTGCGATCCATATCGTCATTAGAAAAATGTAAAAGGGGGCCTGGCACTGTGCTTTAGATTTCTTTTTCACTCCTCCCATATTTTCTGGCTATTGATCTTTTCTCTTGAGTCTTGCTTCAAGGAATTTTGATTGACCAGGGTGCTTTTCTGCACCATTTGTTAGATCCAAAGCCACTTCCTCCTCAATTTCTCCTTGGTCTTCGTCCTCCTGGGATGACCCCAGCTTGTCGGCTGGGTTCTTCTAGTCGTACTCCCAGTAATTAATGATGGCGTGCACCTCTTCCACTATCAACCGATAATTGGTTGGTAATTCCTATCACACATGATCCTTCTTGGATTGCACATAGAGGTGGTGCATGTCGAATCTGAAGCACGCGATTTCCTAGTAGGAAAGAATGGATTCCTCGAGAACACATACTGTAGTATCTATTACCTTTGTGATGAACTATAAATATGTGTAAAAACCAATGTTGGTATCAGTATGTCATCTTCTAATGGCGGAGTTACATAAGTTGGCATATCTAGAAGCCAATGGGACATGACCTGAAATACGCATGCACTGGTAGTATGAAGGCTCCTGCCATCTGACCAATGCAATAAGAATAAGTAGCCATGCATAGTGAATTTCTGCACCTTTTTCTCAGGCTTTTTTGTAGTCCTACAAAAATTGATTAATGAGGAATGTTTTCCATTTCATCTGCACGCCTTCCTTGCATCTCTCTGCTGCAAAGATGACTGTCGTTGGGACCTCATCCTTTCAAAATTTACGCAACAATTTGCAGGCCAACACCTACATCGTGAACTTGACCTCTTGGTCACTGATGCTTTTTACATCTAGACCGCGCTTACCTCTCAATGTGCTGTACTTGTATTTTATGGTCTCAAAGAGGGATTTCTCTCCCATTTTGAGAAATAGTAAGGCCGAGCCTTCACCTTCCTTTCTCAGCCCTGTAGTGCGTGAAATTAGCATTGTTTCAATTGAAACTAGGGGATCTAGCCAAAGTGTTCCCCCTTGGATGCAACTGAGGAATACCTTGACACAATAATTGATTTCGTTACTTCATCTAAAATGTGTAATTTCAAACAACTTGAGTATCCCAACTTTATCCAAACCTGACACCCATTCTTGTGCTTCCACAAGAGTTTTTCCTATAGCGGGGTCGATATTCATGCATAAATATTGATCCATGGAAAACTCAGGGAACTTATGCATGTCTGTAATGTCCTGATCCATAAATTTCAAGTTGGCCACCTTGCCTAGCATGTCCTCATCTTTCATAACACCTTTCGAGACTCGTGCTATGGGTAATGGATATTTTTCATTCGTTGGTATTGTAATTGAGGGTGTGTCATCCATCCTCAGAGGAAAATAATCTCTATGAAAAATCTCCTAAGGTGCTAGAGCTAAAGGTCCAACCACCTCTTCTACTTCAACATCTACTGGTTTCTTGGATGATTTTATTGCTGCACTGGAGGCTGCTCCCAGTCATGGTGGCACCATTTCTTATGAATGAACTCTTTGTATCTATATGGGTCACTGTAACTTGACTTGGGGAACTCTTCTCTATTTTCTCTGGCTTGCATGCAAAACATAACTTAGAATTTCCTTCCCTCTCAGTATGTTCTGTGTTCATGTAAAGTAGACCTATCTTGTATTTCCTTAATTGTCTTATCCCATCTAGCGTTGAAGTGGGTAATTGGTTAACTAAATGCTCTTTAATTTCCAAATCCACCTCATCATATTCCTCTCGTACTGTTGATTTGTCCAGGATTACCAGTGGCTTTCCTGATTTAATTCCCATACTGTACTGTTGGTTCTTAGCTGAAAGACTTATCTCTACTACCTGCACTGTAGACCCAGGGTTCATATCTATAAGGGTACCAATAAAGGCTAAAACTATCATCCCTCTTGGTAAACCAGAAGGAAACACAATACACAGAGTGCATTGTGAAGTCTCACTCGAGATAGATTTAAATGGGTGGCTGCAAGACTCAGGTGTTTGCAGCCTAGGATTGAGTATGAGATAGGGGATCTTCATTCTACGCCATTAACTGTGATTTGCATTACGAACTACTGTTATTCCATTTAATACTTTGACCTCTTGGCCTCTATTCTTGATAGCTCAACAACAATTACTTAGCAATATAATAACTCATTCATTCATTCATTTCATACAACATTTAAATAATAAAAGCATGACAAAGATATGCATGCATTCATCACATTACACAAGTATTACCATGGTTCACCCCCTCCTGGGATACGTCCACAAAGATTTGGC
>SNQJ01S0074356.1:22905-33896 GCA_010110895.2 Picea sitchensis
ATATTAGTAATGTTATTTTATTTATGTCAGCTTTAGGCCATTAGTTGTAATTATACCTCCTAGTCTCCTATATATACCAAGGAGACATTTTCATTTTGAATCATCTTGTACTTGAACATTTAAGTGGGGTAAAAGGAGGTTTCCCCCTCGAGGTGGCTTATTATATGAAATTCTCTATTTTTCAAGGCATTGAGTACTTTTTCTGAGGATTTTCTATGCTATATTGATATTTGGTTCTTAACAAATATGTGGATCCATGAAGGAAGTTTTTTGTTTCAAAATTTTTTGGTTTTTAAATAACTAACAATACTAGCTATCTATTTATAAATATTAACTACTTCTTCAAAGTTTTAGTATGAGAATTGGATGGACCAACTTCAAATTCTGATGTTGCTAGTTTAGGTTCAACAATACCAACTTTTATTTCAGAAAAAGTAATCTTAGATTGAATAGTTTTGGGATGATAGACCTTACTTGTTGATGCAAAAGTTTTTCTTTGAAATCCGTTAGGATTCAGGATATTTCTTGGATCTGAGACAGGTGTAGTTTGTTTCTTGTATGGGTTCTTCCTGGTAATCTTTATCCCAAATGCCAGTTTTGAAGCAATGAAGTTACCAGTAAAAAAAAGTAGGTACTTGATAGTGTAGAGTCACTAGGTGAATTTTTGAAGAACCTTTTGATGTCTTATTTATGTTCACCATGAAAAATCAGAGCTAATCTTTGTTGTACCCCAGGGAAAATGTTCTTTCAATTGTGTTCCTCGACAATGATGCAAAAAATATGTTAGTCCTCAGATTTGTTCTAGGCTCACAGAATAATGTCAGGCATATCAATATAATGATAATTTAATTTGATACTATTTTTCATCATTATCATACGAGTGAAATTTCAATAATATAATAATAAAAAATACAGAGGAAATATCTCTTTCTTTCAGTCTTTATAAATAATCAAGAGATGGAAAGAAGAATCCAAGTAAAAAAAATTGGGATTTAAAGTAAGGTTTCTAATCTTGATAAATCTTACTTTAATTTCAATAGTAGGAATATGAAACATGTATCTAAATTATGAAACATATGAAGAATAAAAACATATGGAGATGTAGGTATCATTTTTCTCACAACAAAATAGAGGAAAATATACACCTAAATAAATGTTCAATAGATAAACTATAGTAGAAGTAGTACTAAATTGCAACCATTCATAACTCAAACAAAATAGTTTTAAGAAGACGAATTATGATAACATAAGTAACATCAGATAGAAAGAACATAACTCAAAGAAATGAGAAACATGATCTCATGTATTCTGCATAAAATTGATCTCTTTATTGAAAATTCTTCAATTACATCCAAGGTCAAGAGGTACTTCTTCCATTCTTACATTATTCTATTATAGATACAAAACGTGTAACCAAATTCATTACCTTTTCCTAGTCTTTAGTTAAAATTACAAAAAATAGAAAATCTGATTCCAAAACTTTAGGAATATATTTGAAATCCCTACTTTTTTTCCATATTGTTGGCTAGGTCATTGGAGTTGTGTGAACTATTCCCATTCTTGATTCAAAGGATATTTGCATGATTTCTTTCAATTGTGTATACCCGGGAGGGGGAATGGAGGAAACCCTTCATTTTTTGGTAAGATTTTCATTAGAAACTGCTATCACTAAATATCCTTGTGCTCATAACAGTGATAGTCCACCAATGGGAGAATAAAAAAAAAAAACTCTTTTTGATTTTTTGTCTTATTTAACCTAAAAATGATTTAAACAATCAAAACCAAATTATTTACATAATTAATATAAATACAAAACGTAATTACTTACCTGATACTGGTGGTTTTAAAAAATGGTAAGCGATTTTATTTTTTACATTGCACACAATGAGACAAGTGGTTTTGAGAATGGTTTGGCAAGTTGCGCAGTGAGATGGGATTTTGACACATTGCATAGGTGGTATCCATTGTCATATCACCATGCGTTGGGTCACTTAAATTAACTTTCATTCTTTTTCAATGTGCATGGACCATTGATCATACTTACCTTTTGATCGACGGATTGATTTATGCCTTCCCTGTACAATAAAGTTATATACATATACATCACAAATAAATTATAAATTTTTTTACAATTTCCTAATTAAAAAAAAATTATTTACAAAATTCAATATAACAAGAAATAAAATGAAAAACAAAAAGGATAATACTTTATTAGAAAAAAATTAAAGATTTACCAAGGGACACAAATTTTCCTATTCTAAAGAAAAGTTAAATTAAGACTGAACTAATTAAAAGATTTTTTTTTGAAATTTTATTTTAAAATTTGATTCTATGTCCTAATAGGTTCCGCACATCTTCTTGCTTTATTGGGGTCTAATGGTGTAGTAACGCTTAAGCCTCCTCCTTCAAAAATATTTTCTCTCTTCTTCAAGTTAATAATCATATGGTTTTCAAAAGACCAATCTAGTCCGAGCAATGCTGGATACAGTTGGTTTTTATCCATGATCTCAATGAACTCAAAGTCATCTACACTGCACACTCCATCTATGTTAACAAGTAATCCTACCAATCTCTCGATTGGTATTATCTTATGCTGGTTTTCCAACCTTAGTTGAAAAGTTGACCAAACTAACTTAGGTTTCCCTATCATTTCCCACGTCTTCCTTGGAAGAACATTTACATATGACCCTAATTCCAAGATGACATTATCCATGTCATACTCTCCTACCTGGACATTCAATATGGATTCTATGGTTTTCCTCTTCTTGCACAATACTTGATTCACTGCTCTCTGTGTCATAGGTACTTCTCTATATTGGGTACATTGATCGATCATCCGACACAGTGAGTTCAACATGGTGTTTTCCTTAATCAACTGTAAGCAACTCTTTGGAAAATCTTTCAAAGTGTTTACCTTTTTGACTGACCTTTCTGGAATGGTGCAATCATATACTGTTGACATATCATATACTAGTGGCACATTTGACGTTGATGTTATCTAGTCTGGTCCTAGTATTTCCTCCCTAGCTTCTTGATATGTCTCTTTCTATTTATGTGGGGTAAATGATGGTGTAGGATCAACCTCTTTCCTTATCCATTGCTTGATCTAATTTCCTTTTTCCATCACATTTGTTCCAATTCTCATTCCTACCCATGTAACGGCTACTACTATTGGTTGATCATCATGCTCCTCAAATTATATCATATGTATGTTTTGGTTTTGATTATGGTTTCCTCTTGCCTACCATTTTGCTATCAATTAAGAATAATCCTACGGATCATGATCCAATTCTCTGCAATACATGCACGTCATGCAAGGATTTGGGAAGTCCCTTGATAAATTTCTTGGTTGATTGCAATTATAACAAATGATTAGTCCTCTTCCTCCTCTACCAAATCCAACTTGTCCTCTACCTATGTCGAATCCTCCTCATCCACCCTGATTAAATCCTCGCAGGGTATTATAATATGGAACACCCCCGTCTACTGTGACATTTTATTTGTGGATCTTATACACATATGAAGTGCGCTCTCTCATTAAGTCAAATACGCGGAAATATTTCTCATTTTGTCCTACAGAGTTGCAAAAATTACAAAACAAATTACTAGGTGTACTCTGGTTCTTTTTAGTAATGGAAATGAAATTGGATGATGTCCCCATGTATTGCATATTTCACAATACCCTACTCCTCCTACCAAAGGGTTATATGATCATGTATCCATATATTGTGAAAATTTTTGGAATTCTTCCTTACAATGGCCTTAGCATGTTACTGCTTTTCTTTTCCTTCTTTATTTATGAAAATTGAGTCCTTAGCAAAACCAAATCTAACTGAACCTCTGCCATCTCCTACAGGAGATGCTTCTAAATTCATCACAATTTCTAATGCTTCTGGATGCGACGTGACCTTATTCTATGTCAGAGGACAACAAATGTGAGGCAATAGACCTCTGACCTGGAATAATATAATGTTAATCAGGAATATGGAATGTTAATCAAACCATCATATATTTAAATATTCAATTGTAATCCAAAACTGTCTCATTCTGTACTTGCTTAATTTCTTTCAACTCTGTAATATATTGCGACTTAGATTTCGAATTTTGAATTTCCTTTAACAATGCTTGTCCAGTCTCTTCCAAGGTCCTCAATTGTTATTCTGGTGTAGTAGTCTGATACTTCATTTACCAAAACAATGCATGACCTCTGAACATTATGGATAATTGTGAAATATTGGTTTCTTCAACCTGGACATTCTTCATAGTCGATATCATGTCACATACAAACAAATGTTTCTCTAGGTCTTCCAACCCTGCTCCCTGGAATTCGATAATTATCAACGTATCATGTATTCTTTCCATTATATTTTATGTAGTACTTACTTTCGGTGATGTTGAATGACTCTGTTTCATTGAGCTACTTCCACTGTTCTGACTATTCTTCTCACTTCCTCTACTAACTACAATTTCTCTTGACAAAGATATGGTTTCTTCTTCAAATCTTAGTGGCACACATGGGGTCTGGGTTCGACAAAAATTCCAATCTGAGATGAAATCCTCTCTTTTGCTGGACTGTATTGAGGATCCTTTTCTTTGTCTTTCCTTTCTTTGTATGGTGTTATCTAAAGTATTGTGTAGGGGTCTCTTTTCTCAAATACTTTGTGCTACTCTTCTCTCTCAGCACAGTCTCCTTCTTCCTATACCTAAACCTTTTTCCATTGCGCAATACTCCAATCTCTTCATTTGAGTCATTATATTCCTCTCTCAGAATCCTTAGTCCATCTGTTGCTTACTCATCCTTTTATCTCTCTCAGACCATCCTATGGTCATCCCCTAATCCCCCAATGTGTGTGAAGTTTCCTAGCAATCAGATTCCATCTTCATGACATTCTTGTCGCACAATTGTTTTTTAATCTAGGTAGAAAAATACCCTTTCTATGACACTATAAGACTAGGTACAATCTATTGCAAAATTTGTAATGTAACCCCCCAATACACTATTCAACCAAAAATCAATTACGCGAGAAAATTTATTACTTACTGTATTCAATTGTATGATCAATTCATGGGTCCAGTTTCTCGGAGCCTCGATTCAATATCTTCCAACATTGTCCACTAGCCTTTGTAACCATTCAGTCAAAATTATTGGAAACTCAACAAACAATATTTCATCAAGATTTGTGAACACATACTTTTGCAACCATTGTTCGTCACTGAGCCGTGGGTTCCTATTATGTTCTATAGAAACTTTTCATTGCTTCCTCTATAGCCATTCTGTGATCTCTTCCTTAGTCGGTCTCCAAAACATTCCCCTCAATTATAGATCCCAATATCACAAAAAAAACCATTTGTTTGAGCCCAATGGGTAGACCCATGGCTAATCATTAATTTACCAACAAAACCCTTAGACACCAAACCTTTCAGCATCACCTACAAGCAAGTGAAGTCTCACCTGAGGGATCTAGAGGGGCTACAAGAAATAAGGGTCTATAGTGGTGAGGAGAAGCGAGCCATTCAACCTTTATTTAATAACCATCTACTCATTGGAAAAAATTTAATTACTTAGAAATCAATATATTCTATGTGGGACATTATCCCACTTAACATTCATTCATTCATTTACCAATTACTTCAATATGCAACATTATAACAAGATATTCGAATAACACTAATCTTTCATCACATTGCACAATAACAATAAACATAATAAAATGCAAAACCAACACATCAAGACACAAGTGTTTAATGTGTTTCACCCAATCTGGGCTACCTCCACAATGACTGGATTCTTATATTAGTAATTCATAATCTTCTTACAGTTACGCACTACACTACAAAATATGCAACAATAACATTACCCAAACCTGCCTAGTCGTTCTGCTGCAGTGTGAGCCTCACTCCTCAGTCATACCTCCAAGATTCTTCCAAAAATCGACTAACTCCAAATAACACTAACACCCTCTCATATGTTGAACCCCCTATCTACCTTGACCCTTTAAATATTTATACATTGAAATAGGGCTAATCCCATTACGAAATTCCCCAAGAATTAATGGTCTATAACCATTTTCCTCCTACCACTTGCTTTGAATCCTTAAAGTCAACTCCCATAACACGCTCTGGTCCATATTCTAACTTCTTTTATTATTTGAATTGTTATGGTGCAGATCACAAAACTTAACTAAAACTTGTCCAAAACACTTATCCAACATTGGAATAACCCTGTTAAGAAAATAAAAAGGAGTCCTTTGGATTGTTGCTAGTCCTCATGCAAGAGGTAAATAGATAGGAACATATGAGGAATTTTATGAGCTCATGATTGTAATAAGACAACGCATATACATATTGACCTAAAAATATTTCCTATGCAGGTGAATACAAAAGGAAAATAATTGGAACACATCTACACTGTAGGCATGGGTAAAACTCTTGGTGCATGAGGATATGCTGGAATGCATATGTCAAGGACTTCGCATGCATATAACATTCATATAAACATATTATAGTCTGTTATTATATGTAAAGTATGGTGATTTCATAGATCATAAGGTTAGTGATGATCTAATTATAGAAGCATAAGTAAAAATGTTGATGATATTGATTGCATATTACCTTATGATGATAAGGTAGAATGGTTAATAGAATGTTGATCCTGAATGTGGTGAAGGAAATGCTAGGGAATTTCTAGATGACCAATGGGTCAAGTTAACATATAGATGTGGATGGTATCCATATAGGTATGGCTTGGTATGATCAAGTAGCATTGAGAGGGAATCTAAAAAAGGATTTCCTTGATAAAAACATTTGTTGACCAAGAATGGTTTGAGGCATGGAGATAATCTATATTCATTGTCTTGTTTCTTTGGGCACTGCTAAAATTACCCACATTGTGTTTCTGGGTTGTGGAATACTTTTATAGTAGTTGAGGAAAGAGTGTTCTATTTTTTGTTGTTTTCATGTAGAGAAGACAACATAATGATGAATATGTCTGCGATACTTTCCATGTAAACGACTATAAGCTATAAATAGAGAGGGAAACATAGTGTTGAGTATTCCTATGAGATTGTCACAAGAATGGTTGTAAGATCTCTGGGAGGAAGGATTTAGAAGCTGAAATGTCTCTGTGTGTGGACGACATGGAAAAAGGTGCAAGAGGTGGACTTGCATGTTGAATATTTATCTAAGTTTGTATATGCTCAAGTGCATGGATTGAATGTGTTATAAGGTTTCTTGGTATTAATGCTGGAATTAAGACCAAATGGACATGAATGAATGATATAAAAATGTGTAAGTGATGTAGATGTATGACGTATCAGTATATGTATACTAAAGGAATAAGATGACTTCCTGAATAAGTGAAATGTAAGGAAAGAATTTCACTTTCCAGGATTAAATAAATACCATGGATGCATGGTTGACTCTATTATGAAGAATCATGACTATTTTGTTTTGAATAATAGCTTGAGGGGGATGTATTCCATTCCCTCGAGAAAGGCTAGTATAAATTGATGAAAGAGTAAATGAGTAGGGATGCTCTGTTGTCATGATAAAAGGAAACCTGGTTAGGATTTTAAAGGATGGATGCAAATGATTGTGAACAATCATGAAATAATTAATTTTCAATAGATACAGAAATGAAACTATAAGTGTGCCTATGGTCTACACACACATCACATCCTAAATCCTGTGATTGAAGAAGAGTGTGAATTCCAATTGATGGAATAAATGTGGACATGTGAGTGTAGAATCTAAGTACATAATAGAGATGCATTGATGCATGAGCATCTCAAGCGAGCTAGCACGGGAGCAAAAGAAAGCTGGACAAGCCCAGCGCAAATTTTGAATTTCTCTTGGATTTGATGCATGAACATAAATGTGGAAATTTAATGAAGGTGCACTTGTAAAATGTAAACGGACCTTGAGCGATTTTCTCTCGTCCTTAGTAGGTAGAAGTCATTTATAGTAATTAATGCAAGTAGGTAGAATTGAATGTGTAGATTAGACACTTTTAGAGCGCAAGAGGGAAACGGGATATAGACACCCTCATTGTGTATTGTAACATTATTGGAAAGAAGCAGCATTGTTGGGATGAGAAAGAGCATGCAAAGAGCTGTGTAAGAACACCCATGTACATATATTTGGATTAATAGAAAGAGGTTGATTCAAATTCAAGGTTTCATGTTTGTTCTCTGTGTATTGATGTTGAATGATATGCTCATGAATGTTTGCTTCCTGTTATACATTTTCTTTATATGTTGTGTATATGATGTTCATGTTTGAGTTTGAAGTCTGAAAGGAAGTAGGAATGAGTTTCAATTGTTTCTCTATCTGAACAAGGGTTCCTGCAAGGAGTTCAGTCGAATTGTCTGAAAGGAGTTCGTTGACAAAGGATTCAGATAGGGTATCTTTTGTTCTCATTCATTCTGAGGTGTAGTTGGGCATAGGAGCCGTGCAAGGAGTGCGCAGGCTGAGTGAAGTCTCAGGGTTGTGAACCTGAGTGAAGCATTGAGAGACTGCTACTACAGGTGTGCACAGGGTCGAAGGAAATTCAGCACTTGGAAGTGTCTGAAGGTTGCTGCAAGGAGTGTGTGCAAGAGTCTTCTCTAAGACTCAAAGTTATAAGGAAGCTAAGGAAGGATAAAGCCTTACAATTTCTAAAAGGGTTGCACAGAAGTTATACCTGGAAGAATTAGGAAGGCGTTGTAAGTGTGCGCCGCAGGTGGACAAGTTTTGTGCAGGAACACTTAGTTATTGATAGAAATCGCCAAGGAGGAACGGACGGTCGAAATTCTCTGAGGAGGATTCGCGAAATCCGTGAGCCATCAGATCTCACGGAGAAGCAAGGGAGTTACCGCAAGTTTTCCTAAGGTTTCTAAGCTCAAGAGGAGTAGGACCATAGATCCAAGCCATAAGTTCCGTTGGATTTACACGAGGATTCTATATCGGGGTTTCGTGGGTGGAAGTCCCGTAGACTTGGCAACAAGAATCGCGAAATCATGAAACACGATATCCTGAAAGCCAAGAGGATTTGTGTGGGCCATGGAGGAGTCAGTGAGTGGACAGGTGGCATGCCATTTCAGAGATTCGTGGAGTGAAGTTCCGAAAACATTGAATCAGGATTCGCGATACCGCGAAGTCCGAAATATCGAGAGAAGTGAAGTAGCATTGAAAATTCCAAGCTCACGAGTGTATCAGAGTTTCAGAAAATCAAGATTCGGGAGTCGAGGAGATAAGTTTTCTCGACATCGCGATGGCCAAAATCACGATAAGGAAAATCCCGAAAGGGAAAGAGAAAGGTTAACGTTGACTAGGTTTCGGGGATCCAAGAGACCAACGCTTGACCACTGGATTCACGAAGTTGCGAAGTCCGATATCCTAAGTGTAAAGAGGGGATCCCACGAGGATTTGATGTTGGTGCAGATTTCCCGATAGGGAAATAGAAGAGCCATTCAGAGTTCTTCGGGCCGTGGAAAAGGAAATATCCTGTGAGCACGCAGACCTTCCGACCTGCAGGTTGAGAGGTTGCGGGTGCGTGCATCATGTTTGGTATTAGAGCACAAAAAGTTTCTTTGCTTTCTGTAGCAGAGAAGAAGAGGTAGACAGATGATAGATCCAACCATGGAGAGAGAGATGCGTGATCTACAAGCCATAATCAAAGACATGGAGACAACACAAAGACGCACAGTCAGTGTTGGGGATCTTAGTGATTTCGTGAGTGAAATTGAGGCTGAACATGAAGAAGAAGTTGCAGTTGAAGATTCATCAAATGAACGTTTGATTAGAGATATTGCAAGAATGGGTGCAAGAGAAAAGATGGACATTCCAGTTTATGAGGGAAATCTGGATGCAAAGGAGCTTCTAGACTAGATTAGAGCTCTGGACACATACTTCGACTATGAAGATGTTGAAGAGGACAAGAAATTCAAGCAGGCTATCACAATATTGAAAGGACATGCAACATTGTGGTGGGATGAACTACAAGCTGAAAGACGTTGTAAAGGCAAGCAAAAGATCAAGAGCTGGGATAAAATGATCGCAAAGATGAAGGCGAAATTCATCCCTAGAGATTATCAAATTACTCTGTTCAGGAGAATGCAGAACCTGAGATAGAAGTTGATGATAGTGAAAGAATACACTGAAGAATTCTACAAGCTGAACATCAGGGCAGGTCATCGGGAGAGCAATGATGAAAAAGTTGCCAGATACATGAATGGCCTGAGATATGGTATCCAGGATGAGATGAGCATGGTAAGCATTTGAACGGTGGAATATGTTTATAAGAAGGCTCTGAAAGCGGAAGAGAAGTTGAGCCGAAAGAAGGGTCAGAAAGGCCGAGACATAAGTCAACCCAGAGGCAAATCAGTTGTCCAAGACAAATATCAGAAGCCCAAAGAGGACTGGAAGAAACCCCAGACTCGAACTGAGAGAGGTGGAACCTCACAGAGAGGGAAATATGTTGAATGGAGAGGGAAACATACTGAGCAGAGAGGAGTTTATGTTGACAATAACACTTTTCCTCGTACTAGATGTAGAGGAAGAGGAAGAGGTGGAGTAATAACATGCTTCACATGTGGAAAGAATGGGGACAAGTCTTATGAGTGTCCAGATAAAAAGAAAGAGAGTGTTGAAGCTCACATCGTTGAGGCACAGAGGCGAGATGTTGAGGCAGAAGACGCTGAAGGAGGAAGATCATTGATGATGCGAAAAGTTATTTTGACACCAGAGAAGGAGGTGGAGAGTTCAGTCCAAAGGACCAGAATTTTTTGGACTGCTTGCAAGACCAAGGATAGGGTATGCAAGGTCATTGTGGATAGTGGTAGCACAGATAATCTCATTTCTACGGAGATGGTAGAAAATTTGGAGTTGGATACGACTGATCATCCAAGCCCATATAGAGTTTTGTGGCTACAAAAAGGACATCAGGTAACTGTCACTAAACAATGTTTAGTTGAATTTAAGATAGGAGGATATAATGATAAGATCTTGTGTGA